>MU227531.1:455406-489500 GCA_018584345.1 Thuja plicata | reverse complement strand
ATAAATAGAGGCCTTCTCTTCTCATATTTTCATCTCTCAATTTGCATTGTTATCATGCTAGTATTATCTTAGAGTTTTCATATTTGTTTTCATGCTAATGCTCTTAGATGTTAGTTTCATGCTTTCATTTGTTTAAATAATCTAGAAGTCACATGTTAGGCTCTTAATTGGTTAATAAATCATTGTTTATTTATAAGACTTTCATATCATCCTCACTTTCATAAGTTTAGATTACCATTTTGAAGAAGATTTGAGACTAGTTCTTCATACTAGCTCTTGAATCTTTCTTCTTGTTCTCATACTCTTGCATATTTGCATTGGGATCCATAGTATTTTTGTGTTTGAGAGAGAACACTCACATCTAATTTAAATAAGCAAATCAAAATGAGTAGAATAGGGTGCTTTGTTTACTCATTTTTAGCTTAATCCGATGTTATTTGGTATCCTTGTTGTTTGCTTTGATCTCTTACATGCTTTCTTGAAATGATATATGTGCTAACCTTCTAATGTTTGCATGTTTGAGCTTGCTCCCAACAGGTTGAAGGATTCCATATACACAAGGAGTAACATTTTAGACTGGTTAGGTCTACTCGGTTAAGTGTGCACTCGATTAAGAGATTTACAATAGGATTGTTAAATCCACCTTCTTAAAGGATTTCTTCTATTTTCTATACTTGTTAGAATGCAGTCAAAAATACCTATTGACCTGATTATATGCAATCTTGAATTGCTGAGTACAGATCCTTTAAGTTCACAATGTATGTGTATCACCTATAGTGATCGATTAATACCTCTGTTCTGCTTGGTAGCCTTGAATCTTGTTCTTCATAACTGATTTCATCTTTTGTTGTCCTTCTGCATGAAACTCTCTGTCTGATCCTTAGATGTACTCTATGGCTACAATCATCATCACATCATCTTGTTCTGATTGATTATACATCTATTTATACAATGAATTGACCTAATAGGTTTCACGCTTTACAATGAAAACTCTATGATCAAAGGTTTACAACTTGACCTTGATCTCCTAGTTTGCATGTTTACAATTAGTTAGACTGATTAAAATAAATGCATATGCTTTACTTGTCCCTAAAGAAATGGTTTTAAAGATACACTTAAAGCTAAATATAAAACTCAAGTGTTTTATCTAACGTGTAACTCAAATCCACATTTCTTGGAATAAAATTGTCTCTCGGTAGACTGGTGCTCGGGTTGCTCTATAGTCTGTGCTTGGTAAAGTCTCTGAACTGTCTGTTAAGTTCTTCTGTGAACTTGTCTATCGGTGTTCACTGAACTTAACATTTTTGGTGACCATTCACTTGTCTATTTTTGGTGTCCTCTACACTTGACTATTTTGGTTTCCTCTTTGTATGACTGAATGTTGTCACTCGGTGATTAGTAAACTAATAGTCCAAAAACTATTTCCTTTGTATACTAATGACAAATATGATCATTTAGGATTATCATTCTAAGTTGGTTCTCACAAGTTATATTATTCTTCTCTTCTCTCATTCTCATTCTTGTAATATTGTAATAAGCTCTCTCTCTCTCTCATTATACACAAGGGGTTTTTTCTTGTTTTTTCCCCTTTCAAAAATCTTGTGTACTTGTCTTGGTCTTGGAGCATTTTGGTGATCTTGGTGTTTGATCTTTTGAAGGAAATGTTAGTAATAACTAAGAGGGGGGGGGGGGGGGGGGATCAANGTGAATCAATGGCCTAAAAAATTAATCCTTAAATCAACCCTTAAAACTTATAACCACAGATTATGTCTCAAGTTATCTTATGTCCTACAAGATGTATGCCTTGAAAAACTTATATCAATTTTCTACTTGTCGGATTGCTTTGTTAATCTCTCTTCTGTATGATTACCGATAAGCAGTTTAACTATTTACCAAAATATAGTAAATATGCAGAGTATACCGATCAATCCTGAATTGCATATGTGAAATGTAAAATAGTAAAGTAATAAAACATAAACACATAACACATGGATTTCTAATGTGGAAAACCTGTTAGGGGAAAAACCACTGTGACCGGTATCCCAAATTTTCACTCTTTTGAAGTGAGCTCTGTTAGGAGCCAACCCTGTTAAAGGTTACAAACACACTATTAGGTGTGACCTTGTTAGAGGATTTAAAAATAGTTTGTCACCTAGTATCTGGCATCTAGTGCTACCATCCTTGATCAAACACTCACTTGGCCTGTCAATAGGTATCAGGCATATCCAATGCTACTTTTATGATCAAACCTTTTGATACTCCTTGGGATGTATCTCAATTGAAAAAGACTTTTAATTCCTTCTTGATTAAGAGACTTGATGCTTCAATGGTTAAACTAAAACACTAATGACCTGTTCATAGATACAACTCAATTGCAGATTTTTAGATCTATTGTAAGTCCATTACCTCTCTGATCAATATAATCACTTATACCTTTGCTCCACACTGTTCTTCTCTGTGATGCTTGTCTCACTATTTTTTGATGTCTGCAGAATCTATCTCTTTCCTCAGCTTGTTGATCAGGACTGAATGAAGACTTTCTTCTCCTTCAGATTTTCTTTAGCATCTTTCCTCTTCTCTTTTTCTCTCCACACACCCATTCATAATGAATTAGGTTTATCTCTATATAGACATGATTTCCCCTTTTCTTGGCTTTCTTTATTCTTGGCGTGTTCCACAATTCTTTCCAATAAATTTAAAGAAAACTCTAGTTTTATCTCAAAGAGATCTTCTTGGCAACTGGACAAATCAGCTTTAAATCAATTACGTATCTCAGGCTTTATCTGGATGATTAAAACAATGATAAGTATCCGTTAAGTCTATTTATAGCTCTTGATAGCTAAGCATTTTGTCATTTTCTAAACTCTCTGTTATGTTGGTCAACACTTCAGTTAGTCATCGGTGATAATTGACTGTTCCGTCGGTGTGACTTCAGTTGTCATCGGGATGTCCATCTTTGTCTTCTCCGTCGGGCAACACTAAAATGGTTTCCATCGGGTTACTCTGTGTTTTTCTCGTCGGTCAATACTGTAACTTTGCTCATCGGTAATGCTGTGCATTAGCTCATCGGGTAACACTATGACTCTGCTCTTTTACTTTGACCGTTGACGTGCACTCCATCAGTGTATGCAGTCACTTAGTGAATACTTGACTTGTATGCATTATTGATAGCATAGCCTTGATTCATCTGTTCTTTGAAGTCTTTGGTAGTATTTCCATGACCATACAGATTATATCAAGTTGACATCAATGACAATACAATACATTAACTGATTTAATGCTTTGCATGATCATCAACTTAACATCTTCAAATAGTTAATCAGTTATATGTCATCAGGAATATATATATATCTCGTTGTATTTGGTAAAACTCTTCCTTTTGTACTCTCTCTTGGATTCTTTCCTTATCTCATTTAATTTTTATTCTATGTTTCTAACATGGTACCAAAGATGGTTTAATCCTTGTTTTGAGTGTTGCATGCAGGAATAGTTGAAAGATATCTACGTTGAGGAGAAGAAATCAAATTTTTTTGTTGATCTAACTCTTGTTTGCAGGGTTTTCCTTCATTCTTTTTGAAAATCTAAGTCTATTCATCTATTTTAAATTTTTTTAAAAAGATCTAACATACCCTCTATTGGGAAACCACAGGGGATTTATAGTTTTCATATTCTATATTTCATCATTAAATCAATATTTAAATCTGTATATCTAACATTTTTTACTACAAGTTTAACATCATATCTCATATTCATCTTTTTTTTTTTATCTCTTCTTTTTATATATCTCTCTGTATATTTATCAAAGTTCATCTGATTTCTAACTATTTTCTTCTGTAGGTTTATTTAAAATCTATAGTATTTTTTTGTGTCTCATCTGCAAGATAATCTTAATCCATCTTTGTTTAATCTCTGTCTTCTTGCATGATTATGTGTCTTTGTGCAACACATCCTATTAAACATTTATTTTGGTTGGTCTTTGCTTTGCGCAACATTACCATCTCACTTTCCTCCCATTTCATAGTGCAACATATAGAGGATTTTGCATCTCCCTCACTCTCACTTTCCTCCCATCAACGTAACTTAATCATTTCACCTTGCCTGCATTTTCCTTCAAGCTCAGCTTCTTGTGCCATCTTGCAACTTCATTCTTGAATATATCTGTCTTAGACTTCCTTGTCATTTCTTGAGGTGATCTGCTGCTGACTTCCTTCGATTAACTCTATAATTATATTATTCAACGCTGCACTGAATTAGCATTAGATTCTCTCTTCTTTCTCTGTGGTTTCTGTCCAATCAATCTATTATTTCTTTAAAATATCATTTATTTAGATTGATTATTATTCTTTACTGGTTAGAGCATTTTGGTAAGAATATTTGTTATTGTTTTGAGATTCTTTTCACCTGCAAATATGTGGTTTTTCTAACTTTAGTCTTAGTTTGAATTATCCTTGACTCATTTATAAATTTTATAAATCTGGTCAAATATTTATTTACATAAAAAGTTTAAACGTCAATACATTTTTTCTGTTTAATATTTATTCCTATCGTTTCATTCCTACTTTCATCATATCAATTCTAACTTTTTTCAATTGCTAATTCCTCATTTAATTGCAATCAAAATTTGTTTCATCAATTAATCAAAAAATTTAATTTCTTTTAATATTTAATATTTCTTGCATATTGGCATTTACTAATCACGTCAAATTGGATTTTTAGCTTCTATATTATATTCTGCAACTTATAATTCAGGTTATTTTAATTTATTATGTCATCGTTAATTCCAAATATTAAATTAATAAGTTCCAATTATTATGCGTGGAAGACTCATGACTTTTCTCTTTCATTACCGACATATTCTTGATGTTGCAATTGAATCCACTTTTTTTCCTCCTCCTGTTGTTCCTCAAGCAATAAAAAATGAATGGAATGATAAAAATGATGAGGCGCTTGGCCTTATAGGTATTTCCTTATATCTAGATTTATATGTCTTAATTGCCCATTGTACTGAAGATCATGCAACTTGGGCGATTTTGCAAAACACATTTGACAACACCAATGAATCTCGAAAGATTCAACTCTAAGATAAATTGGAGGATCTCAGGTATACAAATTTCTTAACTATAGATGAGTTTTTACTTAAGTTCGATTCTATTCAAAGTCAATTAACTAGTTTAGGAGTAACTTTATCTGAGACTCGGTTAATTCATATCATTTTAAAAAATGTCTTCCTAGACAATTTCAGAAATTTATCACTAATATTCATTATCAATTAGCTCTTCCTTTGTTAGCCTCTCAATTAACTTATGTTATCTTTCAAACACTTTTATGTCAAGAAGAGGCTAAGTTAATTCAATTTGGGACACTTAAAACTAATGAACATGCTTTCATGTCTAGATCACATAATAATAGATCAAGTTATAATAATCATCCTAATGGTTATAATAATAATAATAGCCCCCCTTACAATTATTGTGGTAAAGTTGGTCATGTGATCACTACTTGTTTAAGAAACTCAAACATGAGAATTCATCTACTCCTAAATCTCATAATAATAATACTCATCATGCTTTTACTATTCGGTATGGGATGTCTAATTTTCACTATAAAGATACTACTATTTGGGATGAACCATATGATGATGGCTACTCTTGGAATAACCCTCTTTATTACTATCTTCCTACTCAAAGTAATTATATGCTCTCTCCTTATGATGCAATGCAATTTGATGACGATTGCTCTCATGTTGATGATATTTTTGACCAAGAAGAGGAAATTATCTCTAACTTTCTTAATGTTACTTTGCAAGATATGTTTATAACTTAAGATGAAATTCATGATGATAGTACTAATCCTATGATTGTTGTGGAGGATAATGATAACAATGGTGATGATTATACTATCTCTACTCCTCTTGATGCTTCATATTATGACGACTACATTATACTTTTTTTTTATGCAACTGAAGTTTTCATTTCTAATTCTATGACTGATGATTCACAATATCATTTTTCTTTCCAAAGTGTTACTGATTCAGAACTAGGCAGTCCCAATGATGGGTGCTCTACTAGTGGTTCTTGCCTTATTACAGGCTCATGTGTTGATTATGCTTCACCTCTATTTTCTACTGTAAATGAATATACAAAATGCATAAATGCATCTCAAGAATCTCAATGGTCACTTGAATATTTGGGCCCCCCTCCGCAAGCAACTACACCTTTCAATTATCAAAGTGTTATCCACTTAGCAAACATTCTTATATACCATTTAAGCTCCACAGTTCCAGTTGAAGAAATTCATTATGATCAAGCTGTCAATAATCTACTGAAGACTCTTTCAAAAGAAACATCTCAAAATCATTGTAAATATTTGGGTGTCATATGTATTGATCTCATCTCCCCAAGTAAAGATTAAAGGGGTATGTTAGAAATTAATATTTCCTTGGTATTTTGTAATTAAAAGATAAACCAAGGTCTTGTCTCATATTTGTAATTCCTTTAATAAGGAAATTAGATATTTCTTCTTAAGATGATTCCTACACGTAGCACACACCAAATGTGAATGTGGCACACAGAGAGTATGGGAGTTACATAAAAACTCCTCCACTCATTTCTACTTAAGAGATGGTTCTCACACACTTCTTAGGGTTCTCATAGGGGTTCTAAGTTGGTTCTCTCAAGTTGTATTCTTCTTCTCTTCTCTCATTCTCATTATTGCAATATTGTAATGGACTCTCTCTCTCTCTCTCTCTCTCTCTCTCTCTATACACAAGGGATTTTTTTCTTGTTTTTCCCCCTTTCAAAATTCTTGTGTTCTTGTCTTGGTCTTGGAGCATTTTTGTGATCTTGGTGTTTGATCTTTTGAAAGAAAATCTCTCTCTCTCTCTCTCTCTCTCTCTCTCTCTCTCTCTCTGGTAAAACTCTTCCTTATGAACTCTCTCTTGGATTATTTCCTTATCTCATTTCCTTTTTCTTTTATGTTTCTAACACTTTCTTACAAGCTATTACACTTTACAAAAGTGTTCATTGGACCTTTCTTACACTTCTATGACAAGATCTATTATATGTGTACTTTAAGTACACATTGACCCATCACATACCAAGTTGCTCACACATGTGTGAGCAACCATAAAATTTTACATGGCTTATGTGTTTTTCATGTGGAACGCACTCCAAAATCTTATAAATAAGAGTATCACCAAAATAAATTCATCCATCATTTACATACTATAGGTACTATGTTATTTTGTTCTTCGAGCATCTACCATTTTACATTGTAGTGATATTATACTAGTTTTGTTGAGCATTTATGAGCATTCATTAGAGATTTATTATCAACATGTTTGGTAGTTGTATGCATTCATTCAATATGGTAGTTGCATCCATTTGTAGCTATTAGTTTGCATTTACTACTAATTAGAATCTTGCATTAGTTTCATATATACTCTTTTCATTTGTATTGAATTCTTGAGGTTAGTTATACATAACTAATCCTTGAGTTTATTCAACCTCACTCTATTTAGTTTGTAATTAAGACCACTCATCCATTATCAATCTAGTGGGATTTAAATATTATGTTGGGAGAACACACCCACAAAATCTCTAAGAGCAAATCAAACAAGTCTTGGGTGCACTTTTTTCTACTCATTTGAGGTTGTGGAAGAATATTTCTATAGAAACTAAGTTTTAGATGTGTTAATATAACTTGTATTCTTTTTATCTCATTTGCATGTCTGAGCTTGTTCCAAATAGGTAGGTTTTAACCACATATATTTTTGCATGCCCAGTGGGACTCACATCCCTGAAAATGTTAAAACTTTTGAAAATTTATGTCATTTTGCAGACTCAGTCAAGCATTGTCATCCCTGATTTACGCAAAGGCATCTGCAACTTGGAAACATCATCTGTGTAGATTGACATGTACGTAGATTTATGTGTATGACAATTGACTATCCTCTACACTTTGATAGAAATATATATATATATATATATATATATATATATAATGTTTTAAAGTTCTTTTCTGTGATATTTTATATTTTTAGCTCTCGGGTATCTGTCAGATAACTAATTTTACAGGATTAGATGCTGTCAAAATTTAAAAAAATGTAATCACAGTTGACTAGCATAGCCTTTTACACATTGTCATCTGTGCAGGTTGATTTTCATATGCAATCCTTGAATCTATGCAAGTACAAGACTGACACGTGGAAGGTATATTTCTCTATTTTTCTTGAATTTAGTATTGACTATCATCTATGGAGATTGGCGTCTGCGACCTTTTATTGTCGTTTGAGTCCTATATTAATTTTTTTTGAGTTTTATGTAAGATTTTGTGTTATTGAATTATCTAGTCCCTGCAACATCCTTGATGTGGAGTTTGATTTAAAACACTACTAAGATTTTGTATTGCAGGGCGTGTAATGAAGACTTAATCATTAAACTACTAATAGCTGGTCTTGCAGGATGATACTAGAAGATACTTGGAAATATTCAAACTAATCACATAAGGGTTTTTGCAGATTGCCTAGGAGATACAAATAAACATTGTATCTTCATTAAGTTGATTTCTTAGGCATCTTAATAAGGTTCACTTGTAGTGGTTTTTTAAGTGATAGGGGAGTATGCTCTTGTCTTTATAAGACAATCAGAAACCTAGACTCATTTAATATTTCACTTAGAAAGAAACCTTGGGAATAAATGTGTGTCTTGCGTGTTTGGGAGAAGAAAATGGAGTAGGAGAGTATTCTCTTTTCCCTCAAGGAAAATAAAAAATCTAGACCTCTATTTTTTATCCATTTTATTTTCTTGTTCATCCTTAAGAGGGTCTGGCGTTGAGGGAAAATATCACGAGAATGACCCAAGTGAGAACAAGCTAAAGCCAAGCTCTTATGCCCACTATTAATAATAACTCCTTGAGATTAAAGTCTCAAAGGGAAAGGATATCTTGTGCCTGGTATTCATTGGGATCTATAGGATCTAAATAGTGCTTCTACTACCATGTTTCCTTGTATGATTTAGAAAATATCTATTAATGGATGCACTTACTATACACCCTAGAATAGTATCCACCTGATTTATCTCTAAAAGTATCATAATCTTTATGCAAGGAGAGGAAAGAATATCTCCTAAAGAATACACTCACCATAAATATCCCCTTGAGTGCTTTAAAGAGGATAATATGACATTGGAGGTCTCATTGCGCAGTCTCCTTTGACTTTATTATGCATATCTCTTACAAATAAAAAACATAGGCACCCTTAGGGGGTGAAAAGGTTGTGTGAGCTAAAGTGATACCAAGCTATGGGCAGAGTTTTTGATGACTAAGCCAATTATTTAAGGTAGAAAGAACTTGATTGTCTTTGTTGTGTTAAGCCACGTGAAAACTCAAGTGATTTTAAAATATCACTAGAGCATACACATGTCAAAGATACATTATTGATACCAGCTTCACTATCACTACTGTTTGAATCTTTCAAGGTTTCTTTTCCGCTTGTAGGACTATTTTCATACATATGCTTGTTTTCCTTGTTTTTGTGGTAAAATTAGCATAGTCATTGTCATTGAATACTTGAAAACTAGTTCTTATCATTGGACAGAGTGGCCTAGAATAAGATCAAGCCAGTCTAATCAATCAAATAAGTCAAAATTAGTTAAAGAGATATTTGAGCCTAAAATATCATCTCTGACCTAAGATTGTTGTCTTTGTAGATTGTTGTCTGCGTCTGAGACTTTTCATCTACGCGTGAAAACATAGAGAAATCAGACCTGTCAAAACATCAAAAATTTAGTTTTCTTGATGTCCTCAATATCATTTTTCCTAGTTTATTCATTTTCTCAGTCAAAAGAACATTTTTTCTCTAGGACATGACCGATTCAGGGAAGCATAAGAAAGTAAAACTCCCAGTTCCCCATGTCTATAGAGAGAAGAAAGAAACTAATAAGAAGTCCAAAGAAAAATGACATATAATCAAATCAATTCAACAAGAAATCAAGGACTTTGAGAAATATGACATCATCATTTTCAACAACAAGGTTTCCTGTTTCATGGCCAAAAATAATGTGAATCATGCCTTTGTTCATTTTTAGAGATATGACTATTTGAACCCCAGAATTTATCTTTGATCCTCAAATCAAATTAAAACCAATCCTTTATCTCCTAATCTGATACCAAAGTCATCATTTCTTCCACCTTTATCCTCAGAGAAAAATCAATCATCTTTGTACTATAGTCAAGACTATCAAATCAAATCCCATCTTTCATTCCTTCATCCATCACATGTTAAAATATTTTAATCAAAAGTGTCACATAGACCTTCACTTTTAGAAACCACATCTAATTGAATTATTGCTTACAGAACATTATTCCTTCTCAAGTAGTTAATTCCCTTAGTCTCATCCTATTTTTCTTGAGATCATAAGTCTATCTCTAAAGTAGAAGAAGATATTATCCATCCAAATCAATCCTTCATGTTTGTATCATCGTAAGGTCTTGTCTCACCTAGGTTTTGTCTCAAAGCCTTTAAGTCTAATTAAATTCAAAGAAATCAATATCAATCACATCAAATCAAATTCAATCAACCCAATCTAATCAATCTAAATCCAACCATCTAATCCAATCAAATCAAATAAAGTCCAAATCTTTTCCTATAGGTTCATCCTTCCTCCACAAGAAAATATTTTGTACACCTTGTTTCTAAGACTTCATCTTTCATCCTTCAAAGATCACCATTGTATGGTTTTTACTCAATCACAAGCTAAAAACATGAGGCACACACAAACAAATACCAACCATGATGATGAGAATCCTTTTGCTCATCCATTCTTTAAGGTCCATGTAGCACAAGTTGAAGACATCACTAATGTCCTAGAAGAGAATGAATTGGTGGATCAAGATGAAATTCCTACTCAAGTGAACGATTTCATTAGTGATCCATAAAATATCAAGATGGATGAGAAGGCCATTAACCAAAACAATGGGGAAATATTCTTGAACCTTATCAAGGATGGTATTACAGTACCTACTGATTTTGATGAATCCCTCCTTATCATCAATATCATCAAGGCTATAGCCACTGCAAACACAACCATAGCCTCAACCTCTAATGCAACATCATTACAAGACTAAGGCAAGGTCATTTCTAGTGGAACTTCTACATCAACTCCTTCATCAAATTCACAACCAACATTTCAATTGACAAATGAACAAATTCAATAGATCCTTAGTATTTTTCCAAATATGACTTCACATAACAACACTCATACCATGAGTAACACCTCCAATTTCATGGGTACTAGTGTCTTTAATATAAGGAAAAAATCCATCCCTTTAGCCACACATCAATTCTCATCATCACAATTCATGTTTCCTTCATCCGCCATGAAGACATCCACTCAACAAACATACCAATCTTATAATTACACATATTCTCCTACAGTTGGCATGACATGAATAGGATTTTTGGCCTCACAATTAGGTGGATAATCTTTTGGACCTCAAATCACTCATAACAACAACCCTATTTAGCTTAACAAATCAATGAGCTTAAGATCCTAGTACACAACATGCAAATTGGGGGGAAGAAACAATTCTCCTTTGATGAGATATGTCCTTATTTGTTCAAAAAGTAAATCACTATGCAACTATTTCCTCCAAACTTTGAGAACCCTAAATTTGAGAAATACAAAGTGGAGACATGTTCAGTCCAACATCTCAAATAATTTTATGTTGCATACCAAGAGGTCACCTACAATGAGAATTAATTGAAGGGAATCTTTACTAGGAGTCTTGGTGGCCCCACTCTTGAGTGGTTCACGACCCTCCCTCATGGATCCATATCTACCTTCTCTGACCTCATAGAATTTTTTTTTCACAATATTCCTACACCATTGAACATCATGCAGCATTGAGTGATTTGTGCAACACAAAGAAAAGGAACGGAGAAACCTTTTCCAACTTTCTACAAAGGTGGAGACACCTTGAAAATTAGATTTCTTGGAAAATACCCGATCATCACTTGATTGATATCTTCATTAGAAATTTGGTACATGAAATGTCATTCTAAGTGAAAATGGCTTTGCATGACACTTTTGAGTCTCTTATTAAGAAAGGGAAAAATATTGAGGATGTAATCTTGAAAAAGGTGCCATTAAACATTATACCCCTTCTTCTAACAATGAAAAGCCTAATTTTGGAGAAAAAACAAAGGGGTCATCAATGACGGAGTGAAAGATTCCAACCATATTCAAAACATCCAGAAATCTACTCAAGGCAATCATAATAATGACAATAACTACAAAATAATTAGAATAATTCATCATAGTAGCATCAATCTCAACAACAACCTCACAATCAGTCCTATTTGTTTCCTTGCAATAACAACAACAATAGTAGCAATAACAACAACAACTCTGGTTCACAACAATGCTAACAATTCACTTCTCTTACAGAATCACTTGATGTAGTCTTTCAATTATTATTTGATCAAGGGATGATCGTATATCCTAATACTCATCCATTTGATGAAAAGAAACCTAAGCCCACTAGGTATAAAGATAATGAATATTTTGAATGCCATTGCATCAGAGGGCATGACACCAAGATATGCATGAAACATAGACATTTTGTCCAAGACCTCATAGATGATGGAAAGATTAAGGTTGAGGGACAAATCTTGTCATCATCAAATGAAAAATTGAAGGTTTATAATGAGCCCTTTCCAAATCATAATCTAAACAACGCCTTGACATCCAACACCATTCCATATGACTATTCCAAAAACATCATCACATGTGAAGATCATACATGTGGAATTCTAGAAGAGAATGATATCTTTGGTTTTGATGCACTCTATAGACGTATTGAAGAATCTGAAAACTATGTAAACACCCTGACACTCAAGAGTGTAGAACCTTTGACACTTAGAGGTGTAGATTTCAATGTTACCACCCGAAGAGATAGATTCACTATTCAAGCTACTAAAAATCCATCAACCTATGCAAATCCTCCAGTTGCACCATCCATATCCACACGACCCACTTCACACTATGATTTGTTGGCCCAATTTGGTAAGAACCCTGCATAGATATCTATCCTCGATCTTCTTCGCACATCTCCTATGCATAAAAAAATTCTTGAAAATGATGTTAATGAGTCACGTGTTCCTAAAAATATCAATGCTTCCTAGTTCCAAGACATGATTGGAAATATATCCGCACAAGAACATTTAGTCTTTACTGACAAAGACTTCCATGGTCCTGATCCTCATCATAATAAATCATGCCATATCGAAGCCAAAATCCACTCCACTAAGATCAAATGAGTCCTTATAGATGGTGGATCTAATCTAAATTTATGTACATTAAAGATGATCCGAAACATTGGTCTTTCTAAAGAACTTCTTAATGTAAAGAAAAGAATCACAATAAAATATTATGATGATAGAGAAAGGGAGAGTAAAGACTTGATAACACTCCCTCTACAATGCACCTGACCCTAATTGAAATAATTTTTCATGTGCTTGATCTTGATCTTCCATACAACATACTATTGGGATGACCATGGATACATGCTATCAAAGGTGTACCTTCTATGTACCATCAATGTTTAAAGTTTCCACATCATGGCAGAGCAATAACTATTCTCGAAGATCCAAAGAGCTTTCAATATTGCAAAATATTCGAGGGTAAATAATCAAATTATTATCCTTTGAATGAATATGATCGACCTATTGAAAAGGATAATCCCATGCCACTTGTGATTCAACAATATTCCTCTGAAGACAATAAAAAGACACCTGAAATCTCCTTAGACAAATCCAAAGGAAAGGAGAAAGGCACTAAAGAAAATATTCCTAAGTCAGAAAAGAAAATAACATTCACAGATCAAGGCATGGAGAAATAAAAGTTTGAAAGTTCTATGTGCATTGGAAAACTCCCCTTGTCCCCAAAATTGTATGGAAAACCTCCACAATTAACTCCTTAGGAGAAAAATATATCATGAGATCCAACAAGACTAATTTTGAACACTGGGGATTGTTAGCAGATGAACAAATGGAATATGATACCTTAGACTGGCTCTATAGGGAAGAAGAAGAAAAACTAGTAACCTTTCTTGAGGGTAAATATGTAAAAGCCACTCCCATTGTTGAGAGCATGGGGTATCATGGCACTGGTCTTGGAACAAATGAAATGGGAAGAAAGACCCTCATTAAAGTAAAAGGTTATCCTTGTGGTAAAGGATTGGGCTCCTTAGAAACTAAGACAAACTTCACTAAGGACTATTGCTTAGTCAAATTTGATATAGACACTGAAGAGGGATTCTTCAAAGTGCCTTTTGAATACATTGAAAATGACCTTGATGACTATACCTGTGTCCTTTCCATCATAGAAGTTGACCTTCCATCCCTTAATCTTCCCCTCAAAAACCTTGAGCTAATTGATTGGGATCAACAAGACTCACCACCATCCTTGGACATATGCAATTTGGATGAGGCAGTGTTAGCACTCTTTAGAATTAAGAATCTCTAATATTACAAGAATAAAATCCACTACAACAAGCAAACCTACTTCGGTAACCAGGTCAACACTCTTAGTCACAAAAATAAAAAATAAGATTAAAAAAATGATAAGACATCCTCTGGTGAAAACCTCTCGGAGGCACCTTCGGATAAAGAAACAAATAAAATAAAGGACATGTCCTCTAGTGAAAATATCTTTGAGGTGCTAGAGGAGGGATAATTTAACCTTCCATTTATGTATTTTTTTCCAAAAAAAACTTCCATCATGATAGAAGATACATTAGCCGTCAATCTTGGTACATAAGAAAATCCAAAGGTGACATATACTGCAATATCGCTCAATGAACAAGAAAGAAAGGATATGACTGAGTTTCTCAAGAAAAAACAAATCAATTTTTCCTAGACCTACAAATATATGCTTGTACTAGATACATATATAGTTTTACACCATCTTGTCATTGATCCAAAGGTTAAAGTTGTTAAGCAAAAATTGCACAAGATGCATCTGCAAGTCACCCCGTTACTCAAAGAAGAAATACAAAAGATTCTTGATGTGGATATCATCAGACTTATTGATTATCCTTAATGGTCTCCAACATTATACCAATAGGAAAACCTACTGGGGGAATTCACATTTGCACAGATTTCAGGGACTTGAAACTTGCATGTCCTAAGGATTAATTTTCACTACCAAATATTAACATCATAATAGACTTGAATATCAGACATGAAATGTTGTCCCTCAGGGATGAATTTTATGGGTATAACTAGACTATAATAGCACTAGAAGATCAACACAAAACTTCAATTATAACTCCTTGGGGTACATTTTGTTATCAGGTATTGCCCTTTGGTCTTAAAAATGTAGGAGCAACTTATAAATGCGCAATCACCACAATATTTCATGACCTTCTGCATGTTATTATAGAATACCATGTGGATGAACTTCTAGGTAAATATAAGACATGTGAATCACATATTTTCATCCTCACCACAATCTTTCAAATATTGGAGAAGTACAAGCTCTAGCTAAATCCCAAGAAATGTGGCTTTGACGTCCAACCCAGAAAATTGTTAGACTACATTGTATCACGTAGAGGTATAGAAGTGGATCCAAAGAAAGTGAAAGCCATATTAGAGATGTCGCCCCCTACAACATTAAAAAAATTGTGCAACTTACATGCTAAATTTCAGTCTATCAGGAGATTCATATCACAGTTGACAGATAAAGTACATCCCTTTTCTCACCTATTACACAAAGATGTCAAGTTTCTGTGGGATTGCCTATGTCATAAAGCATTTGAAAAATTAAAAGGGTATCTAGTTAATCCTCTAGTGTTTGTTCCACCTATTTTAGGCTGACCTTTAATTTTTTACATATCATCTACTGAAGTCACACTGGGTGCTCTTCTAGAATAGCTAGATGACAATGGGAAAGAACCTGCAATTTATTATCTCAACAGAACTTTAGTGGGCTATGAATTAAAATAACCAAATATTGAAAAATATTGTTTGGCCATTATCTATTGCACATGGAAGTTGTGTCACTACCTACTTAATCATAAGATATAAATTTTTGCAAAGGTTAATCCACTTAAGTATCTGTTATCTAAATTTTCTCTCACTAGACACATTGCTAAATGGGTTATGATTCTCAATGAATTTGACATTATATTCATGGACCACAAAGATATTAAGGGAAAAGTGATTGCAGATCAATTAGAATAAGATCATGTTCAAGGAGATCATCCTATCATTATAGATTTTCCGAATGACTCCATTATGCCTGCTACCTCAAACATGCAATGGAAATTATACTTTTATGGGTCCTATACATAAAAAGTATTGAGGGTGGGCATATTGTTCGTGACACCTCAAGGGGATCTCATCTCTAAATATTATAAGTTGCAATTTTTAAGCATGAACAATATTGCAGAATATGAGGCCTTGGTAACCAGGCTTCATCAAGCTATCAAATGGAAAATCTTCAGTTTACTTGTCATTGGTGAATCTCAATTAGTTATCAAGAAAGTTAATGATGAATATCAAATGAAGGATGATAAAATACTCCCTTACCACCGAATGGTTGAAGATATGAAACAATATTTCATAGAGATTGTCTTCTAGCAGATCCAAAGAATAAATAATAAAGCAATTGATGCCATGGCCACCCTCAGATCTTTGATATCTATACCAGAACATAGTACGTGATGTGATTTTGTCATAGAGAATCTTACGGTCCCTTCCTATGACCAACTGAAGATCGAGATGGTATGTAAAATAGTTGATCCTAATTCTCGTTGGTATCAAGAAATTTATTCCTACCTTAAAGATGGAGCTACCCCACTTACCCTTACACCCAACCAACATAAGACCTTTATCCATCAAACCTTTCACTATACAATCCTTGGTGACACCCTTTTCTAGAAATACTTCAACAGAACCCTCCTTAGGTGTCTGAATTTAGAGGAAGCACAAAAAACCTTAGAGGAGGTACATCAAGGAATTTGTGGATCCCACTCCAATGGAGTCACTCTGGAAAAGAAACTATTGCACCCCGGATATTATTGGCCAACCATGGAACATGACACCTACCATTTTGGGAAGAAGTGTGTTCCCTATCAGTGGCATGATGATTTGATAAATGCACCAACCAAAGATCTGCAACCCACCATCACACCTTGGTCATTCTCCCATTGGGGATTTGACCTTGTTGGGCAATTTTTTCCTAATTCTTCCTGTTGAGTGTTGTTTTTACACAAGCCAAATTTCTAGCATCTCAAAATTTGATTTCCTCTCTTGAAAGAATAACAAAGTTATTCCCAAGGTTCTCTGGGGTCTGGTCACAACCTACTTGGTTACTCAGTTGAAGATAAATGAGAATGTTCACGAGGAGGCCTTTTATGGTACGTTCAAGACATCAAACTGCAAAACAATCTTTAGTACTATTTTTGGGGTTTTCTATTTTGACAAGATTTACATTTAACTAAAAGTAAAATTTTATATTTCAAGATGATTACTTTCAGATTTAAGACAATTCAAAGGAGAAAGGTAACAAGAAATAAAGCAAATTACTAAAACAAAATCCTACAGACATAAACTGCTGTAAACACTTCCCTGTGAATTGAATGATGGAGAGATTTGGAACAAACCCAAGAGGTATTAATCATAAAAATTCATAATTCTACACCCAATGGATGCAAGCGTTTGGAGAGAAGATGAATTCACTCATGCAAGATATTTAAAATCTGTCAAATCATGTAGCCACCAAGATGTACGCACCCACAAGATGGATTTATTGTTAAGACCAATAGATGACCCCTTCCACGCATTCGTCACAGCAAGGTAGATAGACAACAACAAACTCCAACTAAGGTAATTTGAAACACAACAAAATAAAAGGCTCTTTGAAAATAATGAACAATGTATGCACATATTCACCAATTCACATAGATGGCAGAAATTAACACACCAAAAATGAAGCACCAAATGTAGATATTTATTGCATTAAGAATCTGACCCTATTACATTGATTTGATTACAGTATATATAGTTTTGATCTACAAACTTTGAATGTCAAAATTAGGGCATAAGAGAGTCTAAATTAATGATTATAAGCTAAACTAAAAATTTGCTAAAAAGAAAATATTGCTAATTGATACTAAATAGCTTGCATGGATTTTAAATCCATTTACAATCAGTTTTTCCATACAAGAAGGATCAAACTCGTCAAGAAAAGAAAGAGAAAGAAGATAGGGTTTCTTTTGGGAACTTGGAGTCTTCTTCTTGATTCTTGGAGTTCTTCCTTGGAATATTAATATGGGGGTTCTCCTTGTGGTGGGAGATGATAGGGGACCCTTAGTCCTTCCAAAAATAACTCAAGTTAATCATCAATCTGATACAGAGTTCAACTGCAATACAAAAAGGTGATCTTGCTGGAAACACTCATCATTTCTCCCCCCGACTTCTACTCTGAAGTTTTTAAAGTGCCTAAAATTTTCTAAGTATCGAACCACCCTGAAGGTCTAAAAATTTTGACCCTCTTAGAGGCTGAAAGGTCGAGAATTAAATTTCTTGAGGGGACCGAAAGGTTGGAAGGCCAAAACCTACTTTGGAGAAAATTTTCTAAGTATTTGAGACTGTCTTCCCCAAAATGATTAAGGGGTCTGAGGAGTCAGTTTGGGAAGACTTCTAGATGCATAGCCCAGAGCCTCTATATGATCTCCTAAAATTCCTCATAGTTTATCTCCATCCTTTTTACCTTATTGACCTTTAATTCTTGCTTCTCTTTAAATACAGTTAATTCAGAAGCAAAGAGCTGGATCTCCTCTTCACGTTCTGACATCCTTAACATCTCTTCTTTCAAATAGAACAACTATTGTAAGGCCTCCTTGGTACTGATACCTACCAGAATATCCCTGAACTATTGGACCACTTCTTTTGATGGCTATAAGATATGTTTATCTGCATCTCAGTACAAGTCAAGGCCAATTCCTGTGAATAAAACATCTATTTATTTTACCCACTCCAAGACCTCCTTTTTCTTTTCCAATATGGAGGCTTGAAATTTCTTATAGACCTTAATTATCTTTGCCATCCATTTGATCCAGGTCTCAAAGTTGTAAGCTCTTTGCCTTCATATATTTTTACCAATATCTGGAAACGTTGTTTCCTAATTATTTCTAGGTCTTGGAGGGAAAATTGTCATTTGTCTATCTCAGAATCCAATCTACCCTCATTCTCCATCAAGTCTATTAAATTTATAGCTTCAATAAAAATGACACTATAAGGTTTAAATACCCATTTGATGGCCACTTCTCCATATTTCTCAAAATTGCCTTCCCAATCTGCACTTTCTTGGATAACAGATGGGGTCAAACCTTCTGGAAAGTCTGGGGTGTTCCTTTTTTCTAATACTTCCTCTAATGATGCCTCTGGGAAACTTGGATCAATAGGACCAACCATTTTGTGAATGAACTTCTTAAAAGCTTCATTTTGTTCTATCAAGGATTTTATGGTTTCTTCATTCTTGCTCATGAATCCTAGAGCAAGCTTAATCCCTAAGGCTACCAATTTTTTTCTCCCTTCCCTAGTGGGATCCCCCAAATATACCTCTTCAAATGTGTAATCTTCTGGGGTTTCTTGTGTTTGAGAGGTGCTAGTAGAAGGAATTACAACTTGTGCCTTCCAGCGACCCCTAGTGTCTTGGGTAACATAGGATATTGTCTGTGCTGGTATGGTGACCTCTGTTTGGTGGAAGGCCTTCCCTATAGATGCTATATTTGTATCTTCCCCCTCTTTGTCATCTGTTTAAGTTCTCTTCCTCAACTGAATCTCTTTAGTGAACCAGGTAGGTTTACTAAATGTGGTGACTGGCTCATATAGGGAAACATGGAGGACTGAAGCCAAGTTTTGGGATCTTGGGGTTACTTCTTTCTCAGACCCTTCTTCCTATTCCCTTCCCTATTCACCCCATCCCTCATTCATTCCTTCTCCTTGTCCCTTTCCTTCTTCCCTTTCCTCTTCTACCTTTTCTTCTTCCGTTGCCTTATCTTGTCTTTCCTTGTGTTGCTCTACATCTCCTAAGGAGCTGATCAACACTTCCGTATTAAGACCTATCATGGATTTCAGTGTGGTTCTAAAAGGTGACATGGATTCTACACTTACTAACCCTCTAGGGGTTGGGATAGAGCAAGGCAAAGAGACTGATGATGGTGGAGTAGGTGTAATAAGAGTTGGAATGTGAAGTGGGAGAGTAGTAGTTGGAGGTGGAGTTGGTGTTGGAGTTGGGAGAAATGGTGGTAGAGTAGGAATTGGAGGTAGGAGAGTAGTTGGTGGAGTGGGAATGTGAGGTGGTGGAGTTATAGTGAGAGTCTCTCCTATGGCCTTATCCCCTATTATGTCTTGGGCTATTGGGGTATCTTGATCTCCAAGCCCTTGGTCTGTATTGGAGCTCACCTCTGTGATAGGCATGTTTGATGCTAGATTGGTGAACTGAGTGGGAGGTGGAGTGAGGGTCACCTAGGGCTGGAAGAGTGATGGATCTCCCATGTTATACCCTTTTGCATAATCTTATGTGTCTTTCCCTTGGTCTGAAAAGCCCTGTAGACCTTCAAAGTCAGATATTTGGAATTCATCTGATCCTAAGGCCTCCAAAGCATTGTCTTGTTCCTTAGGGTCTTCTTTATGTTTGTTGGTAGTTTCCTTTTCCTTCCTATTTTGACTAGACATACTTCTTCCTCTTCTTCTGGTTCCTCCTGTAAGGTTTCTATTCGGGGAGATGTAGAAGCTCTCTTCCTTTTATATGTTTTCTTACCCTTTTTGGTAGTAGGAAGAGATTGGCCAGAAGTGGAAGGGCCTTCATCTTGTGGGGCCTATGTTGATTACATTGGGGGATCTATTTGTCCAGTCATTCTAATCTTTGGAGCTTTGTGCCTTAGATTTGACCCATACTCTACCGCCCGTTCATGACCATAAAACGTGCTTGGCTTCTGTGGTGGTGATTTCTTATATTGTGGCACTGTATTTTCTCCCCATGCTATTTTTCTGCCTTCTTGGGTGGATCCATTAATTTCTTTACCGGTATTGGATCCATCTTATAAGGCCTTTGGATCCAAGTTTTAGTTTCCCAGAGTAGATGCCTTGCTCAAAACTCAATGTCATTGTTCTCATCTTTGTCAACTTCAACATTCATGATGGGCCTATCATATAGCTTATCCAAAGTGTAGATTACCTCTAATACCCTATCTGAATCATTTTCCCAAACCTTTGGGGGAATTGAGGTCTTTAAAGTATCTTGTGCAAGGGTAAGGGACATCCTGCAATAGTCCTTGATCTTAACCTCATGATCATCTACACAATTGATCCAGTGATCTTCAAGATGCAGTTCATGGATATAGAACCTACCAGTGATGTGGTTGTACATACCTATTGGGTCAAACCTGGGCCAAACTATTTTTTAAAGCTAAAGTGGGCATTCATCCCATTCAAAGGCCAAGGATCTACAAACCTTCATATCTTGTAGAGTGTATGGGCCCAGAAGAATAGGGAAGTCCCAACAATGTTTCTTCTTATGATTTATATAATCATAGGCATTAATGAGCTATCTGACTATTTCTAAAGTTATTATCCAATCAGATGGATATATGGGTAACTCTTAGGTTTCAAATTAGACCCTACCACCCATATGTATGTGAATGTATTATATTGTATGTAGTAGGCCCCAATTGCCCTCACCTTGGTGGATGATTCCTCTGACATCCTCTTCACAAAATCACCTTCAATGGATCAGATGATTGCAAAAATGAAGGCATCATTGACTATCCTGTAGTCGGGGCTGTCTTCTGACATGTTTGTCCTTTTCATCAGCTGTGGGTATACAATGTGGTGCCAAACATTCAGATCATTTATGTTCCCCCTCTTGGTGAGTCCTAGGTAGTTTTCTTGTGTTTCTAATAAGTACACCACGTAGGTACTCATATAGAATTTTGGATTATTCTTTACTGCAATCAGCTATTCATCCAACCTGTCACTAATGATGGTGTCCCAATGGAACCTAGAATTATAGCCTCTGATCTTCTCTATTAGGAGGATCATCTAATTCTCTAGCTGGATGGACTAAGGTAATCCATATACCTAGCTTAGTAGTGTTATTGCTACTTGGATATCATATTTCATGTACCCCCTCCTGAGGTCTATCTTATCCAGTTTGTTTTTGGGGAGAGGTTGCTCGAGGTATTTTTTATTGACAATTTCATATGCCTCTTCCCCTTTTTTGTCGAACCATCTATTGCCTTTCTTGATGAATAAGTCATATAAATTGTCTATGCCTTTATAGAGGTGGAAGACCTCTTCTATGATATCCAATCTAATGTCCAGTGCCACCTGTCCCTCTATATTTTGGACCACCCTTTTATCTGAGTTGTATTGGTTCACCAAGGTCATGATCAGCTCATATGATGTGACAACCACTGGGTGGGCTATTGCATTGACTAGGCCTAATAGGACTAGTGAGGTGCAGTCCTCAGATCTCCTAGATGGTTGGGAACATCTTGTTAGGAATTGATGCTAGTCTACATTCCCAATGTTAGTATCAGTGATCTCGATATGCTTTTTGCTAATCTTTGAAGGGGAGTGTTCCCCTTGTATAGATACTTCATTGGTGATGCAGTCTATTTGTCAGGAATTCCTGCAAGGAATATACAAGCATCAATTTTTTTATTTGAAGAAGAAACTAAAATAAAAGGAAAGAACAGATTAATCTAGGAAAACAAAAGTAAAAACTCTTTAAGTAGCCAAAAATGTAGATTTTGCACTTTCAGCCTTTTTGAGATTTTGGGCGCCAAAAACTGGTTCAGAGTCTGAAAAGGCTAAAAGCACAAAAGAGCAGTCAGTGATGAGGAGCGATACCTTTCATACTTTTTGGCATGAAAAAGTCTGAAAGGTTCCTTCAAACTCTGAAAGTCTGAACCAGATCTCAGACTCCAAAAGTCTGAATCAGATCTCGGACTTGAAAAGTCTGAAATCTGAAAGGCAGACAAAATTCTTAAAGATTCAGACTTGTCAGCCTTTCAGATGTCTTGAAGGTTCGTAATGTTGAAAAGGCCAAACCTCTAAGGAGCACTTGGGTGACAAAGACCCGACCCATTTTTTGGCCTTTTAGAGGCTGAAAACCTGTGACAAAGGTCATGACAGAAGGAGAAATAAAAATAAAACCCGAAGGGGGAATACACAGACAATGCCAAGGCCTGATGAGACAAGGAGAGACCTCCCTTGCAAGGCCAAGGGTACAAAGAAACCCCTAAGGATTTGGGGGAGGAGGCACACTAAACCAAACAAACCCCAAAATGAAAAAGAAAACCTAACCCTAAGAGCAAAAAAAAGGAAAACATTGAGAAAAACTATCTCGAGAGCTAGGAGTGGAAGATGGGGGCAAGAGGCCGTAGATGCAGAGAAATCAACCAAGAGGAGCAAAATTGACAAAATGAAAAAGTTACAGGGAGCTTAAAAGAGATCGAAGAACCAAATGCAAAGTGAATGTCATTTAGGGCCTTAAGCCCTTATTATCCCGCGGGGGGGACGTCAGCACTTTTTGGTGTTTCAATGTTTGAAACACAAAAAATTCTATAGGTAGACACTTTCAGCCTTTTGGTGGTTTTAGAGGCCGAAAACACCGAAAGGGTCGAGCTTCAGCTTTCACCCATTTTGGAATTTTGGGGGACTTGAGGTCCTTCGAAATGCCAAAAGGGAAAAATGCCAAAAAAGTGTCTTGACTTTGTTCAATGGGCCGATGATGAGACCCATTTGTGAGGGACTAGGAAAGGGGGCAGACTCAAAAGACCTAAAGACACAAAAAAGGGGGGTCCTCATGGCCATAGGACCAAAATGGGGTGTGTGTTGTGGACCCACAACAAATAGCCCCGACAAAAGGAGGAATGACCAAGGCATTTCTTCATCATCAATACTCTTCCGGGTTGTAATTTTGCAGTAGAACGAAAACCAAGAGATGTATGAGTTAATGATCTTTCAATGACTTCCAACTTTGAAGTTTCTGGTGGTCTACCTAGTGTGTGTTCACATGTGTTTATTCCTTAACATTTGATTGTGATAACCTAAATGTTCGTCAATTGTTCCCAACCTTTTCCATGTAGACCAGGGCTTCTCGGATAGAGCTTTGCTGCCAGTCAAGCATTCATATCCCCGATAAAGTTTTCCTTGAATCCCAAGTATAAAATTCCTCTACTGCTAGCCGAGTGTTCATAGCCCTAATAGAGATTGTCATAGTCACCCTAGTCTACTTTGTCTGCTAGGCTATAGCCTTTTTCTTGAGAGTTCTTGTTGTTTGGACAGTTGTTCTTATCCTTTTATGGGTACATGAAATGTCTCCTGCTTGGATGTATGTGTATTCCATCCGTTCAGGTCCATATTTTTTTCTCTGATTGATTTGAGTAGTGATTAGGTTGTGCTACCTGGATTCCACACTTGTGACCTCTCTGGGATACTTTTCTTTTTGTGTGTTCGTACTTTCTTTCTTCAACTATTTCTCTTCTTTTCTTTTGCTACTACCTTTGCATTCATTCAGACTTGGGTTTTGGGATCGGTGGTTACCCAAATCCATGCACTAATGCTGGTTGCAAATGATGAATTGTCAAGAAACCAATGTTCTTGGGTGTCATTTCTTAATGTGTTTTGGTGATTAGGATGACCGATCTTTCAACCTCTTCCTATCTGCCAATGATAGATGCCACCACTTTTTCTTTTGGAGTGTTCTCTGCGCTGTATGTTGCCTTGGAGAATTTGACTAAGAAATACCTCTACTCCTATTTAGGAACCACTTGGAATGAATCCAAGACACACTTTACCCAAATAAAAATGAGGTCTGACAAGAAGGAAGAACAACCACATATGGAAGAAAGGATTGACGGCGGGGATGACAAAGAAGAAAATAAAACAAAGAAAGCAAAAGGGATTATGATACAAGGGACGAAAGGCAGTCCCATTTAGGATCCAAAGTAATGTTTGAGAAACTTCCCATTGAATGGAAATGGGGTCAACTCTCCATCTAAGGTGTCGATCCTAAAAGTTTTCGCCCGCAAGATTTCTGATATCATATAAGGGTCTGTCCATAATTTTTGGAATTTAGTGTAGTTGCCTAGCTTTTCTTTTGCCTTATCCCACATGAGTACAAGGTTATATATATTGAAGGATTTAATGGTGGCTCTCTTGTCAAACCACCTCTTGATGATGGCCTGGTGCTTTGACACATGCTCTAGGGATAATGTTCATTTCTCCTACATGTTGAGGAGATTCATGAGTCTGACTTGTACTCAATCTTCACCTCCCACGTACTGGTCCATAAATCTCAAAATTGGGATTTTCAAGTTCATAGGGAAGACTGGCTGCAAGCCATAAACCAATTGGTATGAGGATGTCTCCAGAGAATTCTTAATCCTCACCCAGTCGGTCCATAGGGCATATTTTAGTTATGTGTGCCAATCCCAGGGATTGCCGTCTATGAGATGTTTGATCATTGTTGTCAAGTTCTTGTTGGTAGACTCTGCTACTCTATTGCCTTATGGATAATAAATTGAGGAGAATTTGAGGATTACCTAGTTTTCAAAGGCCCATTGTGTGAGCAAAGTAGAGGAGAAAGAGTGAGAATTGTCACATACTAGATAGAATGGCATTCTAAACCTAGTTATGATGCGCTCCTCTAAGAACTTGGTTATGACCTTCGTGGTGTAATTTTTTAGTGCTTGATCCTCTGTCTAACATGTAGAGTAATCAGTGGCTATCAGAATAAACTTTTATCCTACAGATAAAGGGGGGTTTATCACTCCAACAAAATCTAAGCCCCATTGGGTGAACAGACGTACCTCATATACTGATTGGAGGGGAATTGCTAGATTTATCTCCTAGTTTGCATTCATTTTTAAAGTGTGGCATGATCTCACATGTTCACTAGTGTCTTTGAATATTTTTGGCCAGAAATATCCTGCTCTCAAGATTTGGTGAGCAGTTTCTTCAGCTGACCCGTTCCCTGTTCCATATTTGTCATGAAAATTTCCTAGGATGTGTTTCACCTCTAGCCTATTCAGACACCTGAGGTACAAGCCCTCATAATTGTGTTTATACAATTGGAAATTATTTAGCATGTAGGAGCTGCTTTTGATTTTCAAAGATCTTCTTTGTGAACCATTCATTCCCTCTGGGAAGTGAATCTGCAGGAGGTAGTAAACTATGTCTTGGTACCATATATCGCTAATCACACCTTGATCGGTGTAGGTATAACACACTAGACCTTCTTGAAATTCAAAGATCAATTTTTTTTTCAGTCCTTGGCCTCTCACTAATTTCATCGGCTAGATCTCTAGGTCAAACTCTTGGAGGATTGCCATCCATTTTCCTCTTCGCTCTCCCAACTCATTCTGCATCAAAAGAGACTTGAAAACCACATTAGGAACTATGCTAAAGACCTTTCTCCTCAAGATGTAGTGTTGAAATTTCTTTACTAATTTGAAGAGGGAAAAATACTATTTATCCAAGTTGGGGTACCTGATCTTAGCATCCTTAAAGGGGCAACTCACTATCCCTCTTTCGCGTTAGGATGCCTGCGCATGAGTGGTCGGATGCAAAAGAATAGACCTTGAAGGATATGGTATAGTCAGGACTAACAAGGACTATAGATGTGGTGATGATAATTTTTATTTAATCAAAATATTTCTTTACTTAGATAGTCCATTTGATCTTGGTATCCTTTTTTAGCATGTTGTTCAATGACTTTACTATCTCTGCGAAGCCGCTAATGAGCTTCCTTACAAAGTTAATCTTCCCAAAGAAAGATTTCAAATATTTATGGCTATGGGGTGGTGTCAAATTTAGGATAGCTTCCACCCTTTTGGGGTCTATGATTATCCCATCCTCTAAAATGATGTGTCCTGGCAATAGCTTCCCTTCAGTTACCCCAAACATGCATTTCTTGGGATTGAGAGAAATCTCATATTTCTTACACCTTTGCAGGCATTTTCTGAGGTCATCTATGTGGTCATCTCTTTGTTTCAAAAATACTATGAGGTCATCCATGTAAATGATAATGCACTTCCCAACCAACCCTTTGAAAGCTATGTCCCTTTCCTTTTGGAAAGTGGCCCCGACGTTTGTCAGACCGAAGGGCATCCATCGGTAGGCAAAGGTTCCCCATTTTGTTGTAAATGTTGTCTTCAAACTGTCCTCTTCCTGCACCATTACTTGATTGTATCCTGAGTAACCATCTAGGAAGGACATCATTTTAGACCCATTGACTATTTGTAATACTTCTTCGAGAGATGGGAGTGGGTAGTTGTCCTTTTGGGAGGACTTATTCAGGTTCTGAAAGTCCGCGCATAATCGGATCTCACCAGTCTTATTTCTTAATGGTAACAAGTTTGTGACCCATGTGGAATGTCAAATTGGAAAAATGATTCTGGCATCTAGTAACTTCTAGACTTTCTTTTGGATCAAGGGCTCCATAGTAGGGTTCACGGGCCTTTGACATTGTCTAAAGGGTTTGGAGTCTAGTTTCAGAGGGATGTTGTGTACTATGACTAAGGTATCATACATCTTCAATTGTTCATAGATATAGGCTATAACATCCTAATATTCAGTGAGGAGTTGGACCATTCTCTCCTTTTCTTCTTTGGTACCCACTTTGCCGATGTGAACCTCTCTTGGTTCTTCCTCTGCACCAAGGTTGTATGTCTCACACTCTTTTCCATTGGGAGTTACGTCTGGGGATCTCTTTATGGCAGTCCCATCACTATCAAAAATCATTTCTAGCTCTACCACCCCCTTTGGTATAGCATTGGTCCTTAGGTTTATGATTCCATGTTCATCGAGATCCTTAGGGTTGACTGCTTCTTCTTCTTCTTCTTCTTCCTCCTTTCTTTCATCTATGATCTATTTTTGGAACACACCAATGCACATGATGAACTCAAGGATGTGTTGATCATCTTGGAAGACTTGGAAATTATTGATGTTATATGGGATGTCCGGCACTATGATGAGTTTAACCGAAAACTTGTTTAGCTTGGACTTCTCCATTGGATGTAATGACCTGGCGGATACAACTAGGGCATCAACGATAATGTTCTTTCTCTAGGGGATGGATTGGATGTTGAAGGCTTTGAAGTCATTGATCAAATCCCATGCCCTATTTCGGTAGGCTAAGAGCCTCTTATCATTGCAAGAATACTAACTATGGACTTTCTTGATGACCAATTGTGAATCTCCATCCACCGTTAAGGCCTTTATTCCTTTCTTGTAGGCCAGGAGGATTCCATGAATCAATGCTTTGTACTCTACAACATTGTTAGTGCATCAAAATTGTAATTTGTATGCAGTATAAAAAGGCTTACCTCTCATGTTTATGATTTCAATCCCTGCACCTTCTCCTTGTTTTCACTTAGAGTGGTCAAAGTGTAATTTCCATATCTATTGTTGTTTAGTGGGGTTGGACTTGGTGGGGACCTTCTTGGTGAGATCCATGGTTTTGGTCTTTTGTTCCTTCCCTTCATCACTATCTGAGGAAGTTTATTCTTCTTTCCCTACCCTTTGGATACATTTGGGTTTAGATATTTTAGCATCTTTACTATTTCTATCCTCTAGTAACCCCTTGTAGGGTGGACATGCTCCATCATCTGAAGTGCTCTAGTCGCTAAGTATGTTTATGGAAGGTACTTTGTATTCAAAGTCTTACTCATTGTCTTGACTTTGGTTTGGAGTGTCTAGATTGACCAGGATTTCTTCCCCTGGCAAGGTGTTTCTCTTATCTTCCACCTCAAAGCTATCTTCTTCCATCGCAGGTTCTTCCAGTACCTTATTTGGTAGGGAGATCTAAGCTAATATTTGTGACAATGCCTCCTAGGATTTGGGGCATGTGAATTCTGAATGGCTTGTTTGGTGTAATTGGCAGTATCCTGGTAGTAACAAGATGTTGGGATTGACATCCCATCCCAGATGCCTTAGGCTTGCTATTGTACTATCAATAACAATTCTAAAGATGTTGTCATTGATGGGTAACTCTAGGAGGGGTAATTGATTTTCCAAACCCTAACCAATGCCTAATCCTTGGGCAAAGAGTCTATATCAAATGTAAATCCACAAGAATTGATTAATGTAAATACATTCAATTTGAGTAGAATGTCTTACATACTACCTTTTCACTCCAATACCCCTACTATCAAATCCTAATACTAATGATTATCTCTTTGGGATCACCTGCAAGACTTTTTCACTCCTTGAAATAACTCACAAGAAACTACACAATTACCTTGTAATTGGTATATCTAAATTGCCTTACAATTTAAGCACACAAGAGCTAAAACATAAATATAAAGAGATAAACACAAGATATAGGATAGAATCTGCAATGTATTTTATTAATTTGATCACTGCTTCAAATACATTTTAAAAGATAATATGCACTAAAACTCAAACAATAAAGTAGTCTGGATAGCAATTCTCGTTTCTTCATCATATTCTAATCTCCTCTTACAAAATGATATATCATTGCTCTATATATAGTCTAAACCATCTTGGAATCCTTTAAAATTAAGGATGCAACAAGCTTTGGATGGTTTAAGACCAAACCCTAAAAACTTAGAAGAGGACAAAAGACAAGAAGAGACCAAGCGATGGAAGGAAAAAATAGGAATACATCCAAATCAAATCTTTGAAATCTTTTGTTAGCTGGAACCTTTTTCTAAATGTGTTTTGGATAGTCTCCAATAGTTTTAGCGAGATTAAGTGACCGCCATTATAGGCTGACATACACTTATCTTTCAGATGACTAACCTCCCTGTGCTCAAAGATTAGGTGCCAGGTGTCCTATTCTTCATCAATGATGTCAAGGTAAAAAGTGGCAGGAATATTTTTCTTGGGCTTTGTAAGAACATCCCATGCTGTGACATCATCCTCTAAAGGCCAATTAAAGCTTTGAATGCTTTCAAGTTGTGCCTTTTGTCTCTCCCATCTAGCATATGTTATGCTCTTGACATCTTCTATAAACTTATTGAAATCTATTTTGGCCTTAAATGCCTCATCTAAAATCTTATTGTATCTCTCCATATCTAATTTTCCATTGTTAGAAATATATACCTCTTTATTAGGTAGTAAAGTGTCAAACTCAGTTCTCCATACTCCTAATAGCTTGATCTGATTGTCCTCTGACCTGATTGAAGGCACAAATTTATTATAGTTAGGCCCTAACATATTCAACCTAGTCTCTATTTAATTTGCATTGCCTTTGAAAAAGGACAAGGTCACCCCAATCTGTTCTATCTCATATCCAAATTGGGTGACAATATCTGGAAAATCTACTCTCAATGGCTGCAATGATGCTAACCTCTCAAATAATCCTTTCCTAACTAACCACGTTCCAAAGTAGGGGTTCAAAATTGACACATAATTGTTCACTTCTGATTGCAATCCAGGCAGTTTTCCATAGGCACCATACACTACATCAACCTTATCCTTTAATACTTTTACTCTATGCTGTAAAATCTCCATCAGGGCTCCCAAAACAACTTCATTATGCTCCTTAATTACCTACTCTATTTCTAATGCAACATACCCTGTATCTTCAGTCTGCATTTCAGCATCTGTATCCTGCTTAAGTGAAATAGGAATAAATTCAAGCATCTCTTGCAACTTTTGAGTTAAATCTGCAATTATTTTCTCCATGTCACTGATCTTCATTAGACCTAGTTCTCTGTCATTGGCAATGAGGCTTGTTTCATCAAAATTTTTTTGGTATCTATTAGACATCTAAACTACCTTTGCCTCTTTCATGTGAGAAAAATGGGTAAGGGCCTAAGAAAGCTTTAGGTCTCCTGTGTTGCAGATAAACCATATTATCTTATCTCCCTCCATCTTTTCTTGAACATCTATCAATGAGGGCTTCTGATTTTTAGGAGCTAGAGACCACATATCCAAGGTTTGAGATTTGGAATCATAACCACACCCTTTAATCATCTCCCATACTTATGTCTCTATTGAGATCTTGATATCTAGCTGCCTTTTTATTTGATCTATAATCAAGGCTAAAGCTAGGTCCCATCCTTCCACTAAGAGCATACCACTTGATTTCACTAGTTGTCTAGCCTCGTCAGGAGTCACATTCTTAGAAACTGGGTCATATGATTGGAGAGCCTATAAAGATTCACTTTTTATGGCCTCTCCTCCTTGTGATTTCAACTGTGATCCAAATTTCTCTTGTTTAGCCCATATTAAGAAGTCTTTGAATTCCTTAGTCTTGATAAATTCATCATCTTTTAGGAACTCCTCTTATTGTAGTTCCCTTTCATCTTGGCACAATATAAGAGGAATTTCCACATTGTCATCAGTGTCCTCCCTCTTTTTCTTTCCCTCTCTAATGAACTTTCTTAGTTGGTGGTCATAGGCACTAGTCCCTGTGAATAGGGCACTAATTTTATCCTTTCTCTTCTTCGACTATGTTTTTGCAACATAAGGCTCCCCTGCTTCCACTCTTTGTTTCTTATGTGGAGGCTCTACATCTACCTCAACCTCATGTCCTTCTATAAAGTCAATCATATTTTCCTCATTATGAGGTGGCTGATCCTGTGGTGGTGGGCTATGTATGGAGTAACTATTGTTGTACTCTAATGATGACTGCTTGTTTAGACCTCTGTCCTTATCTTCAATTTATTCCTCAATCTGATTACTAAGTATGCCATGTGATTAGATCATTTTCTCTAATATTTGCAAATAAGTCATACCTGGGAAATATTCACCAAATAGGATCCCTTTCTTCTTTAACTGCTGCTCCAAATCCATCAAATCTTTATATTTGGTTAACCTTGATGAGATTTCATCCTCTTCAAGGTTATTTCTGATCATATCCTCTTCCTCACATGGTTGATTCCTTTTAGTAATCAGAATGGTGGGTGTTAATTTTTTTTTGGAACTTTCTATAAGGCCCTCTATATCAATATATCTATATTGGAAAACATGCATCCTGTAGTGCCTCAACCATCCATTTACAGGGTAATAGGCTCTCTTTCCAATTGTGAAATCAGAGGCAATGAATTGCCTTGGTGTAAAGGTTCCTTTCTTGTGTGAAGCTAAATGCTCCCTATCTATCAGCATGAGTTGCCACAAGAACTCCATGATTGCAATTCTGGGTGGAACTCTTTAAGGAAAGATGTGTGGTGGCTGTGAACAACCATATACTCTAATCAATGTTAAATTTTGGTGACAATAAAAGTCACCCCAGTTATGGTCTCCATTCCACTTTTCTACAAATTTGCAAGGTATCAATAGTTGTAACACCTTCAATGGAAGTGGGGTCATATTCACTCCTAGATTTCTCAACAATGGGTATACTACCCAATTCTCAAATGCACAAAAATTCATTTTCTCTAGAAGTATAATTCCATACCCTTAACCAAAGTTGTACAGGGTTGACCTATCCATGATAAAATCTTCTAAGCTACAAATTTTACTGGTCCATGATGTTGAAGTTGTAGAACATAATTAGATGCATGAGCAATGAATATTATAGGAACTTAGGGCTTCCTACCTTCCTCTAGATGTCAAAAAATCCCTGGTGTATCTTGTCAATTACATACTGAATGTAATCATAATCAGTAATCACATAAGGACTTTGTAGATCTACAATTATCATCAACATGTCTAAAGATACCCTTTCTCTTCCACTATCTACACCTAAGACTCTGCATAGGGAATTGTATAGTCAGAAAATGGAAGCACTTCCATAGGAGACTGGTTTAGCCTTCCAAGTGAGTGGTTTGGGGTCATGAAAAGTGCCTCTGAATGGGTTCTTGATCTTGACATGGCTTTCCCTCCTGGCCTGCCTTTCTAACCTCCATTTCATGACCTAAATTCTACATTCTGGGTCTCTGACCTGTGATCCTAGGATTTGGGGACAGGGTCGACCTCCTAGTATAGGGTCAACCTTAGCTCTGCCCTAGGATAGGATTGACCTTGGCCCTGTCCTAGGATAGGGCCGACCTCAACCCTATCCCAGGGTCCAAATCCTGGGAATTTTTGGTTTTCGGGATGTCGGTCTTCACAAAAAGTCTATTCCCGCTTCCGTGTCGGCTGTTTTGGGTTCCGAATTGGTTGATTCCTAAATTATATTTAATATAGGTCCTCTCCTAGGGGTAAAGGCTTAAATGATGATTTAATTTGTTGGAATAATGTTATATTTGTCATCAGTGAAACCACTTATTCGATTCTGAATGCTTATCGATCTCATCACTCAGTCCACAGCTTATACCGAGCATTTAGTAATCACCTTGTAAAGCTCAGCGGTTAAACAGTTCAAACTGAGCAGAACAATGGTCACCGAGCATATGAACAGTTCAGCAGTGGTTACCGAGAAGAGCAACATTTACCGAGCAGACGGTAGTCACCAAGCTTCACCGTAACTACCGAGCCATCAGTCGAAGCCAACTGAGAAGTTAGTTACTACCGAGTCACCAGAGGTTACCGAGTGACACTATACCTACCGAGTCACCAATGGCTACCGAGTTCCAAGCTACACTTCGGGACTAGTATGGACTGAGCTTCTACTCTTACCGAGAGCATGACGATGCTGAGTATTGTAGTGGATGCCGAGTATCAGAAGATCACCGAGCCAGCTTGAGGAACCCAAGCTTCTACGGACTCAGTAATATTTTGTTTACTTATGAAGGGCCGACTCAGGAATAAGTTTATGTTATTAATTTGTATTTGGCTGACCTTGCAAATTATAATTATGGGAACGGTATATATATGTAATGTAATATATCATTTGAAGTGTGAAAATCAGAGTAATCAGCAAAAATTAGCAGCAGAGCAGAGCATTTTTGCAAGGTCAGTAAAGGAGCAGAATAGCCATATCTATCATAGAAGGTGATCAGTATTCAAAGGATCTTATCAGCAATAAATTTTTAAGTTAAGATCTACTATTTCATCCTAACAGTTGAATCAGTTTGTAAATCCTTTAACAGGGTAGACTTAACAGTCTTTCATAAATCTCCTAACAGAGTGCATACTTCATTGTATGTTTGTAAATCCT
>MU227531.1:403870-450203 GCA_018584345.1 Thuja plicata | reverse complement strand
ACCAAATCTTTGTGTTTATGTGTTATGAATGATTATATTTTTATGCTTGCAGTAGATTAGATGAATGAATGGTTAAATATATACAAGTGCAGAAATGACTTAAAGTTTTAAGAGTTACTGATTCACCCCTCCCCTCTCAGTAACTTGGTTAGTCTTGATTATTTCCAACATTAATTATCCTATGTAGGCCTCCTTAGAAGATTGTGCCCTAGTTTTGTATAAAAGGGAGCCTTCTCCTCTCATTTTCTCTAGGCATTACAAACGTTAACCACGTTCAAGCAATTGAAGTCTTCTAATCAAACATCAAGCATCCTTATGATGTGAAGTCCAATCAAGAAATTAAGCAAGATTTGAAGCAAGCATACATCATTCTCAAGTATCCATTTGCATGAAGGAGATCCATTGGAGGCCATTGAAGGATTCAAGCCAAAAAAGTACCCTTTTGGTGATCTCTCCATCCATTTTCTTCCAAAGCCCTTGTCAAGTTCAAGAATCCATTCAGTACTTGGTGTTGGAGATCTACAAGCAAGAGATTGAAGACATCCTTCAATTCTACATTCCATGTTTTGAAGCATACTTGTGGATCCACGAATTTGAATCTGCCACAAGGACATTACAAGCAAGGTGAATTTGAGTTTTGCTTTGTTATTCTTTATGCAATTTTCAATTACATATATTAAGGTTAATTCCAAAAATGGGGTTTGACCAAGGCAAACCCCTTTCCCCCAAAAAAAAAACATTTTTCTTGTAGGTACAGGTTCGGGACTATAGATCTAAGGCCAGATCTGGATACCCTTTTCAGATTTCTTTCGGACTGTGTGAACAGTGACACTTTCGGAGTTGAGCAGATCGAGTTGGAAAAAGTGGTATAGGGTCAACTTTTTTCATAAGATGACATTGGAACGGAAAAATATTTATGGGTTTTGTCCATCTCTGTGTTCTGGTTCAGTATCAACTGTCAGCATCTCCAGAAAAAGTCTACAGATCTCAGAAAATAACAATCTTTGATCTGCAATTTTGTAAGGTTGGTATTTTCTCATATTCTTTTCAATTACTATCATTAATCATATTAATGAATCAATTTAAAGAATTTAAGATCCCCTTTCTTGGTCTCTTTCCAAATATTGGATTCATTTGTGTATTAACCCTTTGGGGTTGATCAAAATTGGATCTCCTATTTGTGTATTTGAGGGTGAAAGAAAGGAGCATCTTATCTTCCCTTAATCACAATCACAATTGCAATATACAATCAATCAAATTCAATTAAGTGTAAGTTTAAAAGTAAGGTTAAGGAAATCAACACAAATAACAATTAACAAATCAAACCCCCCCCCCTTAACCACACAAACAAACTTTTTCATCTTTACAGGAATATGAGATTTATTTCATATAAAATGCTAGGTCTTTATAAAAGTATGGTGAGTGCTCACTAAGAATAGGTGCAATTTAATTCCCAGTTCCCTTAGGTGTATGGGCCTGGATCAACTTAGCTACAATATTGACCTCTCTGGTATATCTAGCAGCTAGGGCTTTCAAATTTATCTCTGTGGAAAAAGGGTTATATATGTCAAAAGCTTTCATAAATGATGCTCTATCTAGGGTTAGTAAGACAGTGCCATCATCCTTCTTGATGGTTCTTAAAATAGTTTCATATCTATTGGCTAACTCTAATATCAAGTCAACATCCACAAATAAATCAGGGACAACTAATTTAGCCAATCCAATCATCCAACGGTTTGATATAGGCATAGGGCCCTCACTATTTTTATGGAAATCATTGAACAAGTGATAACCAAAACAATATGGTGTCTTAGCATCCCTAACATATATATAATTATCACGAAGGTATTCATCATTTACCTTTTTTCCTTGATTGGAGCCTGGGAGTAGTTGAATGAACTCTTCTGAATAGTTCCTCTTTCCTTTGAGGTCATCATCATCCCTGCTCTTTCTGCTGGTAGAGGTGACACTTACTGCTCTGCTCATACTATCTGGTATAAATTGCAATTTATCAACCACTCTTTCTTCACTGATATTGAAACAAATCTATTCAAAACCCTCACTTCCAACTGTAAATCACTCTACAACTCAACCTTTCATTACTGATAATCACTCAATTTCTTCAAATTCTGAAGTAAAAACTTCTTTGTTCTCTCTGCAAATACTGATAACTTTGTTCTTCTAAAGATGCTGATCACTTATGCAAAATCTGAGCTCTAAAAACTTGGAGACTAGTAAGATGAAATGAATAATGGTAATGCTTATTAATACACCAATCTCTTTGAAATTCATGAATTCACAATTCAGTCATTTTTGTCTTTACTTCTATGTGATGTGACATCAATTCCTACTCCTAGTTGTGGAATTTCAAACTAACAGGTGATCAATTTTGAATGATTTCTTTTCTTATTAAAACCTTATTTTATTTGAAAAGAAATCAAGATCTGATCTGATTGGCTCTTTTAACACAACTCAACAAATCTTTAAACATGCTGTCAAAATCTTTGCATTCTGATTGACTGGCAACTGTATAACATGGCGCAAGAGAAAACCACATATCTTACCTTGATCTTACTCTTGTTCCCTTCAGGGACTATGTAACCGTGTGATCTCCTTGTTGCAGAGAGTTATCCTTAACTCTGGTTCTTTACTGAGACTTAACGACCACCACACGATCATCTTTCAAATCAACAGTTATCTCTTAATCGCTGAGTGAAATATCTTAACTCACATTCTTTTCAAGACTCCATGACTAAGGCTTTAATAACTCATCTTAAACCTTGGGTTCCTTTTAGAGACTACACGACTGTGTAATCTCCTTGTCTCTTTAAGATTTAATTTACCCTAAGTTTGCTTCAAGATTATGTGATTATCGCACGATCATTTCTCAATCGAATGACCCGCGTGTAATCTTGTTTTCCTTTTTTACTTTATCCTTTTTATTTGAGACTTTGAGACTACCATGGATCTTCTTATAATCTAACGGCTCACAAATAATCTCCTTAGCTTTTCACTTAACTGTAGTTTACTTAAAGACTTCGCGACTTAAAATATCTCCATGTCTTGAAAGGAATTTCTTAACCTCTAGTTTGCTTCAAGACCTCCCAAATAACTTAGGTCTTTGAAAGGTTTAGCCTCATTTTCAAATCTTAATCAATCATCGTTGAATCACTTCAACTTTCTTTGACTATTTGAATTTCTAAAGTGGCTTTGCGCTATCCATTAGATCTTTTCTATTTTATAGCTTAGATAATATCGCTACAAACTCACTTAAACATAACTAATCTCTTCTTTAACCATAGTCCTTATTGCGACTTCATGACTCATTGAATCTCATTGTCTCTTTAAGAAATTACTAACTCTGGGTTTCTTTCGCGATTGAACGCCAACAATTACATCCTTTTATAATCTATCAGTAGTCGGGATCTCTCTTTATCTTTTATCAATTTGAAACCTTTTCTCATGACTTCACACTGGCCATAGGATCTATCCTTCATCTGACGATAATCGCTTAATCTCCCAATATTTTTCTTAACCATTACTTTTAAAAGATCACGCGACTAAAGATTTTTAACTCACCTTGTTAACCTTTCTTTGCGAGACACCGGAACTGTGGAAAATCTATAGTCACTGATAGATTTCTTAACTCAAGAGTTCTCTTTGAGACTACGTGACCACCACAAGATTACATTTCAGATCAATGACTATTGCTTAATCTCAGAACTTTTAACTTAACTCACATTTCTCTTTGCAATTATACGAGTGCATGAAACCTTAAATAATCTTTAACTCATCTTGTAACTTTGATTATCTTTTGAGACAACATGACTGAGTAAACTCAAAGTCACCAAAGGATTTTTCTAACTTTAGTTTTTCAAAGAGACTCTCCACTAACCACAAGATCAAGATCTTCATCTACGACTCATGTGAAATCTCATAAGCACTAAAATCATATTCGTTTCTTATATAGACAACATGACTAAAGGAGTTTGCTAAGTCTAGAAAAGAAAAAGGAATATTCTCAAATTATAACGAGACAACGTGAATTACATGTTAAATATGAAATAAGCACATGACTTAAGAAGTGATTTGGATTTTTTTGAAAAAGTAACTGTAAAATAGAAAGGATTTCTAAGAACTAGGGTTTTTCTTGGATATAGAATGAAAATTTAACCTAGGACTTAGGGTTTTGCATTCTTTGCTAATTTTATGCTTGAAGACCATTATTTTGTAGAGGGATTTTGACAACATTAGACAAGATTTTCAACATTTATGCATGAATATGACTGAGGACTTCAAAATTTTACTGGGAAGCTGCAAAACTAGAAATACAACCAACAAGATCCATGTATAATTTGAATTGGTTGAGAAATTTGGTTTCAAATTCATTCCATGCAGAGATAGATCCCCTTGGTAAATAGGTACCAATTGTACGCAAATTCTCCCAAAGTGTAAGGGAAAATACGATAGACAATGTCCTGGTGGGAAATTTCCTTGCGGTTGCAAGTTTCTTTAAAGGCACATATGTGCTCTTCTGCTTGTCTTGATTCACCATATATGAAATGTGTGCAAAACCTTTCAAAATTATTGGGAAATTCATGGATCTATCCAATGAAATTCAATGGTGAACTTTGTGCATTGGTGAAGAAAGCCATTAGATGAGGTTGTAGAAAATTCTAATTTTGCAAGTTTTGATTTTGATCTGCGGCTGTGGGAACAATTAGGACAATGATGTATGATTGTTGTCCAAGTGGATTCTGTGACTTGATGGGATGGTGAGAGGAGTTCTCTCTTGTTTTCCCTTTTTTTCTGTGAGGTCTACGATGGTGAGTAAGTTCATTGAAATCTCTTCTTTTTGGAGATGATCTAAGCACTCGCTCGAATTGCTCCGGAGAAAAAAAGATCCAAACACACATATCAACACATTACACCAATATTTTATTTGTGGAAACCTTGTTAGGGTAAAAACCATGGTAGGGTTGATTACCCACACTAATAAAATACTCTTATAAAAGTATAGCTTATTACATAGATGGGGAATGCACATGCATTCAAGATCACTACCTAGAGCTCACTTCTCAAGATACAATAACACACGGCTCACTGCCTTACATCATAAACCAATCATATATCAAAGAGGACTTACAATCCTGTATCATCTTAAATGGAAGCGCTTCCATGTTAAGAACATTTATCCCTCCTTAGGGGGGTTTTTTTTACCACCATCATATTGTCCCCTCATTTCTTCATCCTCTCCTACTTCTGTGTCTATTTAGGACCCTGATTGGGCCTCTCCGGGCACCATCCATCCCATATGGCATATTTTATATGGGTTATAACTCCCTGGGTCAAGGTCAACCTCAACCTTGACCTAGGTCAAGGTCAACCTTGACCTTTACCTAGGTCAAAGATGACCTCAACCTTGACCTGGGTCCCCATTTCAAGTTTGGAAGTTTGTCAGCTATTGGAGGTCATTAAAAATTCATTTCCCACTTTCGGGTTGGCTGTTTTGGGTTCTAAGGTGAAAATTATTAAATTATATTTAATATAGGTCCTCTTCTAGGGGTATGGGTCTAATTGGAATTTAATTCTCCTATGTAGGCATCTCTAGAAGATTGTGCCCTAGTTTCATAGATAAGGAAGTTTTCTCCTCTCATATTCTCTAAGTCATGTTAAGTACAAATCATCAACAAAGCACTAGGTCTCTCTAAGAAAGAAGTCATCAAGAAAAAATTTCAAGCATCCATTGTTCTACATGTCCTCAAGATTTCAAAGTGTTCAAGTCTTCTTCTCAAGCATTCAAGTTCCCCATTGAAGATCAAGGATTCAAGCTTTCAAGCCTTTCAAGGGGTTTGGTTCAAGCATTCAAGCATTCAAGATTCAAGCCCTAGATCTATCCATCATGGTGGTGTGATTTTCCTTAAAGATCCTTTGTGCATCCTCAAGACTTGTTCATTCTCTCTTCAAGGTGGATTCCAAGCATACAATCATGGAGGTTTATGGTTTCTAATATTGAGTCCAAGCTTTCATATTTACATACTTGTTTACATTCAAAATACAATTGCATATCTATTGAATACCATAGCTTCATTATTAGATTTACTTCTACTAGTTGCTAGAATTTTTTATTTTAATTATTTATTTCAAGGTTAATTCCTAAATTTGGGTTTGACTAAGGCAAACCCCTCCCCCCAACAAACAAATAAAATCATTTTTCTTGCAGGTACAGGTTCAGAAGAACATATCAGAGTGCAGATTTAGATACCCTTTTTATCAAACTTTTGGGATCCAAAAATAGATTTCCTGTTGGAGAATTTTTAGGTCGATTATGCCCTAGGTCAAAATTGGAAATTCTGAGTCAATGGTGACATTGACTTGAGGGTCAAAATTGGAACTATGTCAGAATAGAAAAAGATTTCTAGGTTTTGTTCATTTCTATGTTTCTATTCTAGATCCGGTCTTAGATTTTCTAGAAACTGAGTGCAGACCCCCGAAAATAGAATTCTTCAGATCTACAAAACTTCAAGGTTAGTATTTTTCTCCTATCTATTTCAATTAAAGTTCTTAATCTTTCTAAACCTATCACACATTCTTTCCTATAAATAGGTATTTAAGATCTTCCTCTTTGCCCTTATCTCCAAATGATTGATTCCTTTATGCATTGATCCTTCCTTTGGGTTATTCAATCTGGATCCTTCATTTGTGTATCTTAGGATAAAAGGGGAGCATCTTATTTACCCCATACATCTTAAATGTAACATTTTTAGATGTTACATTTTGGTGAACTCGCGATAGACAACTCTTTCTTTTTGGTGTTAGATGCTTTGCCTCTTTTCCTTAGAGACTAGATCTTGCATGCGTGCACTCAATTTTTTTTTTTTTATTCTCTTGCATTTTAAAATAAAATAAATCTACATACTCATAAAAATATAAAAACATTTCTTACATTTCATTCACTATGAAGTTCTTTAAGATGCTTTGGGGTATGGCTATTTTTCTCATTATGCTTCTTTTAGCATCTCTTTATAGTACTTATGATGTTTATGAGAGTATTATCCATTTTATCATGTTTTTTAATATTCATGTTTCACTTGCTTATGCTATTTTGAGATTATGAAATACTAGTCTTCCTACTTTTAGAACTTTCATCAAGGATTTGTGTAGTGGACTTATTGCTATTTTGGATTATGTGAAGAATTGGGTAGATGATACCCCATTTAATAATCTTCCTAATCCTAATCCTATCATTCCTAATCTAGTTCCTAATCCTCATCCTATCAATCCTAATCCAATTCCAAATATTCCTATTTCTATTTCTCCATCATCTATCCCTAGTTCCTCTCACACTTATGATTGGGCTCAAGCTAGGGTTCATGATGCAAATGTTCAAGAATTATTTCATTTACCTTCCCCTTCTTATACAATCCATGATGATATTAAAAGGGAAAACAAATAAACCTCTTCTCAACCTATCATTCTAGCATACACAACATTTTCTCATGAACACCATAATTAATCACCTCATGTAGAAGCTTTGCAATATATGTACACTACCGAATATACTATGGTGGATAAAAAAGGCTATAAGGGTTTAGGGCTTGGTATCAATGAACAAAGCATTAAAAACCCAATTCATTCATCTCCTAAAAAAGATATGCATGGTATAGATTTCCCGCCTTCTCAATTCAAGGTGGATGATATTAACTACCATCTTCATCTTCATCTTCTTCTTCCAACACCTTCCTTAGATCACCCTGATACTCTTGAAGATGTGGCTAAGAAAGTGTATGTCCAGTTAATGAATTCTAAGAAATAAATATTTAAACCTATGCCAAAAAAATTCTCTCTCTAAATAAAAATGTCCTTTTCATTATAGTAATACACATTTACTTGCAGATTGTGTGCATTTCAAACTATATGTTAGGGAAAGAGTTGCTTTAGGAATTATATCTCAATCCCGTGCAGTATTACAATTTATTCATAATTTTGATATAGGGCATTCCCCTCATTCTTCTATAAATTAGATAATATTTTTTTCTCCTCTTGTCTCTTAACTGGGGGGCAAGAGGTATTTCCTTCCAATATTCTAGGATCCATTTTTCTCTTAGCATTTATTTTTTTTTGAGTTTAATTGTTTATTATTTCTACATTCTATTCTTATAATTTTCTATTATGGTACATACTTCCTTCGCTCATAATCATTCATGATATCTTTTCTAGGACATTTGTTTTGTAAAGATATATCTTTGCTACAACATCTCTTGATATAATTTGGTATATCCCTTGCTTTCATCCCTGGGGGGAAAGGTATTTTCCTTCTTCCTCTATCTAAGGATCTACTTTCCTTAGCTTAGTGGCATTTGTTTATTCTACAACATTATTTCCATCTAAAGATTTATGTTTTTGGCTATGGATACCCTCTTATATGAGAGGTGATTTTCCTAGGTCATCACCTCTTCTTTATTTTGCAAATTATGTTCTTTATAAACTCTTGCCTTTTCTTTGGGTTAGAGTTTGATTCTTTCATTCCAAGATTCCTCTTCCTCTTGATTGCAAGGGGCTTGATGATCGAATCTTTGGTCCCTCTTTTCTTTAGAAGATGACATTTTATCCTAAGCACTCCTCTATGGTGGGGGTTTTGATGATAATACCTCTTCCTCTTGGAGGATCCTTTTTCCATATGTGACAATCCATTTGAAGATTATCTATGTTCTTAGAGGTAAGGTTCAATACCCTTTGCTAAGGATATAGTGTATATTGTTGTTAAGATGGATATATCCTTACCTTGTGAAGTAGGTATCCTCTTTTCTCTTCCTTATCCTGCCTAGTGGGTAGTCATGATAAGGAGGGGGGCATATATAGGTTCTCCTTTATACATTAGTTTACATTTTACAACATGCTAAATCCTTGGAAGGTAGTGCACATAAGTTGCTAAATCCCGAAGAGACACACATTTTTATTTTTGCTAAATGATCGGAAGGTAATGCACATAAGTTACTAAATCTTGAAGAGATACACATTTTACAATATGATAAATCCTAAAAAGGTAACACACATAAGTTGCTAAATCCTGAAGAGACACACATTTTTATTTTAATTTTTTGTAAATCCTCAAAAGGTAACACACATAAGTTGCTAAATCCTGAAGAGATACACATTTTAAAATATGCTAAATCCTTGGAAGGTAACACACATAATTTTCTAAATCCTGAAAACACACACATTTTATATTACATAGTGATACAATAATGTGGATCTATGGATATTCCAAAAGCCGTCAGAAGAAGCATTACAATTACAAAGCACAGTTTATGGGTGAACCTATTGGGCTCTCCCTCCTTGGTGATTCATGGTAAGGTGGACATCTTACTAGGTGAGGTAATCACTTTCTCTTTCCTCTCTTTTTCTTTCATGCTAGTAGGATTAGATCATGAAGCTATGTTATCTATAGTGTTTCTCTTGTCTTGCTTATATAGTCATGTATGTTTTCTATGATTAATTTATCTTTGCTTTCATATCTTTGTACATGTATGTTGAGTTAGAATCCTTGGTTTGGGGGCTCATGTCCTTGACTAAGTGATGTTCTACCTCGTTGTGATCCACTAGAGTCTTTCTTCTAACTTTACCACAAGTATGTTTGAATTCCATACTCCTGCTAAAGTGGGGGCTTAATGTATCATCTTAAAATGGAAGCAATCTCATGTTAAGAAATTTTATCCCTCCTTAGGGGTGTGTTTTTGACCACCATCATATTGTCCCCTCATTTCTGCATCCTCTTCTACTTCTGTGTCTGTTTAGGACCTTGATTGGGATTCGAAAATAGATTCGAAAATAGATTTCCTGTCGGAGAATTTTTAGGTCAATGTTGCCCTAGGTCAGAATCAGAAATTTTGGGTCAATGGTGACATTGACTTGAGGGTCAAAATCAGAACTGTGTCAGAACAAAAAAAGATTTCTGGGTTTTTTTTTGTTTCTGCGCTTCTATTCCAGATCTGGTCTCAGATTTTCCAGAAACTGAGTGTAGACCCCCGAAAACAACATTCTTCATATCTGCAACACTTCAAGGTTAGTATTTTTCTCCTATTATTTCAATTAAAGTTCTTAATCTTTCTAAACCTATCACACATTCTTTTCTATAAATAGGTATTTAAGATCTTCCTCTTTGCCCTTATCTCCAAATGATTGATTCCTTTATGCATTGATCCTTCCTTTGGGTTAATCAATTTGGATCCTTCATTTGTGTATCTAAGGATAAAAGGGGAGCATATTATTTACCCCATACATCTTAAATGCAACATTTTTAGATGTTACAAGTCCAAACACACGAACTGACTGATAGAATCTGTTATGAACAAATAGTTCCAATGAAGCACATAGATATTTGACTCATTTCATATTCCACTCATACCTCTTTATAAAACATTGTATACATAATTTATCTCATATGTACCCACCTTCACAACTTCAAATGATTACATCTTTAAATAAAATTCATGAACTCATCTCAACTAGGTCGAATAAGGACCTAATTGCAAACAATTAATAAATTACAATTCATTCCAAAATGTGATCCATTGAATTTTAGTCAGAACATTGAAATGACCCATATCAATAATCTCAAACATGCTCTATATCCACAAATCACACACCAAACTTTTGAAACACATTACATCATTAGGTCGGCTAAGAACAAATGAAGAACACTAACACGTTACATGAGAATCATGCAACTCAATCACCTTGACCAATGTGAACTAGAAAAATGATTAGAACATGATCAAGAAACATCAACAAGCAACGTGAAATACCTCAGCAAGCTTCGCAGCAACACGAACTCAAGATCTAAACTCATATTTTCACTGTTCGTCAACAATAATATTTCAAACCTTTGTTACTCAATGAAAATAGCTTTCCAACATCAAAATCATGAACCGGTCAAGTTGAGGACACATATGCACATCCCAAAATCACTACCAGGTTAGAAACCAACAACTTTTCAACACCCATCCATACCAATCCAAAAATTGAAACTTTGTCACTTCCTAAACAACCAAAGTACCAACATCTAATAAATCAATCATAACTCTCACAAACCATCATGCTAACATTTGTGAGTTGACATGCATCAACTACAGACATCACTGAAACTACATGTATAGTCACAAGTGTAGATATTCTGTGTAGTATCCATACCCAACAATTTATTTCACTAAACAACAAATAATAGTGTCTCTAATAGTAGAAATATATTGACATCAATGTAAAAATATTAATTCCAACATGCATAATCTACAACAACCTTCTCAATATCCAAACAATTTCCCCCTTTGTCATTGATGGAAATATATGTTGTTAAAAATCAAATCAATGCACAAAGAAAATCATATCAATAATATTACCAATAGTATCCACAATGTCTCTCACAAACATACTTAAGATCTAAAAACAATTGAATCTCTCCCTCTTAAATCATCTATTTTATTTAGATTTTACAATATTTTTCACATTATCTCTCCCCTTTTGACATCAATGACAAAGGCACATGCATGCACTAAGTCAATGAAATAAAAAAATCTGAATATGTCTGAACAACTTCTCAAAACTAAACAATAAATCCTCATACCAACTACTCATACTGACTACTCCCCCTAAGGAGTAGCCACAAAAAATATTAATGCAGATTTAAAGATTTAGCAATCATTCCACTAGATCGATGCACCAAAATGCATCTCTAGCTCTAAATAGAAAGGGGCATCATCCCTATCTTACCTCAAAGATACTGAAATATATCCTTTTGCAAGGTCTTCATGAAAATATCTGCAATCTACTCTTTTGTATGGACATATTCAACTTTGACTTCCTTTTCACTAAATTTCTCTCTGAAGAAATGATATTTGATAGAAATATGCTTTATCTTTGAATGCAATGCACGATTCTTTGAAATATCAATAGCACTAGTGTTGTCACAATATATAAAATAGGTTCTTCAATATTTACCCTTATATCCTTCAACATTTGTTTCATCCACATCTCTTGTGTACAATTAGTAGCAACAATAACATATTCAACTTCAACAATAGATTGTGATATGCAATTTTGTTTCTTACTTTCCCGTGAAACTAATCTCTTATCCAAAAAGAAGGCTCTACCACTTGTTCTCTTTTTATCCAACTTGGGGTACAAAATACACCTAGGAGTATCTTGGCTATGGATATGTTATTTATGTCATGAATGTGGGTTGGGTTTTTTGTAAGAACATGTTTTCTCTATGGGTTCTCTATCCATAAAAGACCCAAGGCCACTTGAATATCTGTGGAGTGAGAATAACCACTCCAAGTGCTCAAGATTAAAATGAGTATTGGAAACCCTTGATGATAAAATATATTGATAATATAATGTATGAATTTGATGATAATATGATTGATTTATGTGACTCTATTATTTAGTTTATCAAGTTGGTTATCACATTAGGGTATACATTGTTATTTATGTCTATTTTGGATAGTATTATATATGTAAATCATGTTGAATCACGTATTAATCATTATATTAATTATGTTGCATATATTTAATTACCTCTCAGAGGAAACTGAGCTTACACTTCCACTTTGTTAATGAATTCTATGATTCATCCACTATCTTTTCTACTCTTATTGATTCTGCTTTGATTTGAACAACTTTTATGTTTCCTGGTATGCCTAAAACAATTCTCCTCTTTCTTGTTCATTTATAATGTAAGATTTAGTATCCTTAAGACAAACATCTCACACATATACTAAGGGATTCCAATTGGCATCATAAGGAGAAACCAAATTATGAAACTAAAACTCACACATATGATCATTTATTTTTGGTCTAGCTTTTGAATAAGTAATTAAAAATGACCTAGGTGTAATGATAAAAATAAAAATATCAATAATATGCCGGCTCATTTGAAAACACAAATTTTTTTCTTGCAAATACAAGGCATATAAACTTGGGTTGGTGGTCTATAACTCCTTATCTAATTTTCTAATCCCTTCATATTTTCCAAACTAACAGTTAATTTCTTTGCTTCTGAGTTTTTTTCTTCCAAGTCTTTTTTATATTTTTCTTTGATTTGTTCATTATTCTTTTCCCATTGTTGTTTAGACTAATCAAATTTCAATTGTGCATGAAATATATTAATTCCAAGGGTTAACGTTGTAAGTGGTTGAAGTATAACAAGAGCATCTACTTCCTTAGGAGGTGGATCATTCTTATGCAACTCTACTATAGCTAGGTTTGTTAGCTATTTAGCCCTACACATTCCTACCAATGAAGTATCAAATATGTCTCTAAATCCTTAACCTTCTCATACAGTCCAATTTCTCTTTCTTTACAACCCTTCAATTTCTCTTCTAAGTGCTTAATATTATTAAGAACTGACTAAAACTCACCATCCTCTTCTTCTCTCGTGAGAAAATTGTCATGTTCAATAAAATTCCTAGGTCCAATATCCATTTCAACACCATCATAATCAGATTTTATAGGAGATATTCTCTCTTATGTATAAGTCATCATCATCTATTCAATGCTCTGAGCAAGGGTGTACATAAGCTCTGTATGTTTTCTCACCCATGCTTTCCTTTTTTTGCATTTTCTCACCCACAGTTTAATTCTTTCAATTTCTAAATAAATACTCTCCTCTAGAATCAAATTCAATGTTAAAATCATTCTTCTACTCCTAAGGTTCACTCTCATCCATTCCCTTTTTCCTCGAGGTGATGTGAATGCATCTCTAACTACCTCTACATTTTAAGCTTTTTATTTTTATTTTTTATGTTGGACACTTTTCAGCCCTATGTTCTTCTATTTTTTCTTTAGTATTATACTTCTCAAGTTTCTCACTAGTTTTTTAATTTCCTGGAATCTGAATTCTTATATTACTGTCTATGATATTTTTTGTATACTTCTCAATCTTTTGTATCTTAGGATTCTTGTTATTAAAAGAGGAAGAAGCAATTTCCTTTCTTTTACTAGTTTTTGGTTGATATGGTGGAATGAGGCATCGAGGATGGGATGTTGTAGGTCAGTTCTCAATGTTGTAGGTTAATTCTATAGAAATCCCTCACTCACATGCTCCATTGGGAAAGATGCATGTGATGAAGGATCTGGTAGGTTATCCACAATATTTTTTAACACATATTCCTTATTGGTTTTAAGTTCCTCTACCTCTCCTAATTATTCATTATTTATTTTAGTCCTATCATATAATCCTCTTCAACCCTATCATTAACAAATGGAATGTGTCATAAGAGACTATTGTGAATGTCATCCTAATCAAAAAATTATTCCCCTAGAAAAATTTATAATGGATAAGATATCCTTGTTTTTATTAGTAAGACAACCATACAGTGATGTGATAGGGATGATTATGTTCATTTTCTTCTAAACTCTATGACCATCCTAGTGGGCATATTGTACAAGTAATATGGAATATTTTCTAATGTATTATGGTGTGGATGACTTAATATATTGAAAAGAGCTATGTAAAGAAGAGAGTGTCTAATATTACAAGTAAAATACCTTAATCACATGGTGTACTACTTCTCTTGACAATGGTGGTAAGAAGAGGCACTTTGTCCCTTAAGATAAGGAGACAAAGCTCTCCCTTGGTCTAGAAAACTCTAACTTCATTGAGATTTCATCTAAAGATGTAGGATATTATTCTCCTATCAAGGGAAAACCATATGCTTTTTAAATTACTACATCATACACTTCCACTCTCATCCCCTTAATTACTACTTCATTATTCAAGTTTTTACTAATTGTTTTATCATTATGTCATTATATTTTTTTAGCTTCAAGAAACAATGAATCCACCTAGATCTCTTAAAGAATGGAAAATACTCTACATCAATCAGTAACATAGTATGGTGTATTATCTCTTTCTTGATAATATCATCACCCATCCTCACTACTTGAACTCTTTTATAAAATTGTCCCAAATTGTTAATACCCTTCTTCTTGTAGATCACTTTTTTTGCACTTCACTCAATATCTCCAAATTTTCAAACTCCAAATGATTTTCAACTTACAATTTCCCCAATTTCCTTTATATGCTTCCTTCCTTCCATAGGATAATAAAATGACTATAATGCAAGTATGTCTTTTCTTATACTCGTGTAAAATAAGTATTGCAACTAAAGTCTAGTTTTAAACTTTACGGAGTAGTTATTTTTTGGTGACACAATGCAATCATAATGACTACTACCCTCTAGCTAAAGGTTCAATTTTTCCTCAAATTAATAACAACATGGTAGTGTAACCACCCTAATTTGGTCTGCTCTGACCAGAGACCCTATTTTCCCTAAGTGTGATCATACCCCTAATTATGTCAAGACAATTCTTCAATTAATTGGCATAATTTATTTAAATAAAAGTTAATTTCCTAAAAATCAAAGTGATCTTATCACTAATTTATATTAATTTCCTTAGCCAATTAAATCAAATCAAATCAATTAAATACATGGCCAAGGTAATTAATTAAAAGGAATTAAATAAAATCCTAATTACAACTCCTCACTTGCAAAATGGAAAGTCAATCCATTAGCCAATGAGAGTTAAATCACTTGGATCACCTCACATGGATCACCAAGGATTCAATCTCCACCTCTCTTCACAACTCAATCCTGACCTCTCATTCCTCAAATTCGTCTTTAAAGGGAATGAATTTTGAGCTCAATGGGCCCCTAATTTTAGAATTTCATTTGCAATCTTATGTTGCTCACATTCTTAGAGATTTTAAATGCATTTTATCTCACTACTCTTATAATTTCATAATCTTTCAATTGGAGCTCTAAAATGAACTTTGATTGAGCATTTAGCGCTCGTTCTTTAAATCTTCCATTCTAAGCATGATGTTGTCACTGATTTATGCATAATTTGAGGGCAATTATAGCATATTTCATACTCTTCTTAGATAGGGAGAAATATGTTGATTTTAGTGATGTATATGTGCTTTTCCTTTGATATTTCATTTTATCTCACTAATGCAATGACATATTAAAGTGTTGTATTATAGCTAGCAGATCCACAAAATACACACACATTTCTGGTGCCCACCATGGGGCAAATCCTCATATTTCTCCTCATTTTTAACTTCTTTTTGGCTAATTTGTGTTCTCTATTTTTAGGTTAAGGGTCACCTTTATTTTCCAAAGCTCACATGCAAGAAAAATCATCACATTCAGGAAATAGCATCACATCCTGGATTTCTGACATCTCATCAGGTAGATACTTAATCGAATCCAGGGAAAGCTCGCATCAGGTAATTCTTGTATCGCATTTACTTCAAAAACTCACATTCAGGAAAGGCAATCGCATCCAGAAATTCTAGGCTCGCATTTAGTAAAGGCAGTCACATTTGATTGGTTAATTTGCAAATTTGAAAGTCTAACCACTAATATTTTGACCATGCCTATTTATGTGCTTTAAACAGCCTAACATTTGTTTACAGGTTGCTGTCAGAGAAGTTTTTGTAAAAAAGTTGGGAAACAACTACTAACTTGTGGGTTGCAGGTTGCCAAACCTCTCAAATTGAATTCTATTTTGTTATTCTTTCATAGTTAAGAACATTTTCCATCATTTGATAAATTGACCAGAGGATTATGCTCTTTTCCTTTATGAAAAATTAGAAACTTAAAAGTCAATTTAAAACTTGATGAGAATTTGAGGAAATGAACAAGGAAAATAAATTTTCTAAAGTTTGAGAGTAATTGAACAAGCTATCCACTTTGAACCATCAAATTGTCTAAATTTTGGATAGTAATTGAACAAGCAAAACACTAAATTTGTGGGAAAAAGAACAAGCTCAAATTGTCTAATTTTGGAAAAGTAATTGAACAAGAAAATCACCTTAAATTGGGGAAATTAATGGAACAAATTTGCGTTCATATTCTTTGTTATTTCTTACAGTAGGAACTTAAAATTCAAACTTAAACCCATTACTTAGTCTCACTAGAGGATTTTCTCTTTTTCCCAAGTTGGAAGAATTAAAGACTCGTCCTGGGGGATTGAGTTTTGAGTTACAAATTTTGAGGAAATGAACATGTTTGGTGTGTTTATGGGAGAAAATGGCATGGAATAGGAGAGTATGCTCTTCTTATTTTGAAGAATAAAAAATCTAGACTCCTAAGCTTGCCAATCCTTTTTCATTGCTTTCAAAAATATAGAGGGCCTGCCTATTGAGGAAAAAATCTCCTGGAATGACCCAAGTGAGGACAGGTTTACACCAACCCTTCCAAATCACTATAATCAATATGCATCCTTGTAAGCCAAAGCCTCGGAAGACGTAGTCAGTTTTGTTCCTTGAATTTTGACATCATTCCTTGAACATGCTTGAGTGTGTGTGTAGAGTGGAGCCGTTTGAATCTTGCTTGCAAGACTACACACATTTGAGTAATCATAGTGCTATATGCCTCAATTTTTCCTTGTGTAATTCTATGGGGGACGATTGTGAATGGATGCCCAAAATTAAAATTTTTTTGTAGTTAAACTACCCATTTTATCTCTGAAAGGGTGATAATTTATGTGCAAGGAAAATAGTAATTGCCCCAAGATACTCATCATTTCATGCCCTCACTTGTGTTTGGAGTTGGATAATATGACATCATGACTGGAGCCATTGCATGCTTGGTGATTGTAGTATTTTGATTAGCATGTGAGTGTGTACCTGAGTCTACGAGCAAAGATTTTCATTCTATTCTTAGAATCTAGGGAATAAAAATGTGTGTTGGATCACCCTTAACAAAAGAACATTTCTTGATGTGTCCTAAAAGCTCACTAAAAAGATAATCTTCTTAAAACAATCAATAAATTTCATTCCATGACATACATATTGTTTACAACTCTTTGGAAAGTCTCAGACAAACACTTCTGTCAAAACAAATTTCACATACTTCGAGACAAAAATATTAAAAACATGAAAAACCATCAGATGCTTGATTTTGGTTTGTTCTAGGTTGCATCTAGTTTCATTAGCTTGCATCTAGGGAATTCTCTCACTTCTAGTCATTCCTGGCTCACATTCAGGAAAGTTGCTCACATCTTGAAAATCAAAGCTCGCATCTGGTTAGCATAAGCTCACATCTGGTAAATAAAACTTCATATTTAGGGAGTCACATTTGGGATAGTGGGTACTTACACACATGTCACTTAGAGGACCTTAGTATTTTTGGATACCCTTTTGGCTCTTTAGTCTGGTCCTGCTACACTTGTTGGTCCACCTGCCAGTGTTTCACAATCTTCTTAGAAGTCTACCTTGCATATCCTTTTGGATTCTCAAAATTAGTCTCAAATTGTGTGGTCTAATCACTTAAAAAAACCTCTTGATTCACATCTCACTATCAGGGAAATCTATCCCTCTGACATTGGATTCATTCACTCACAAAAAACATAAACACTCTTTCACTACTTGGACACACTTACTCAGATAATTTGAGATCCTATTTGACACTATTGGAAAACCTTTGACAAAGTTGAGACCCAAATTTCATGGTTAATAGAAGACACAAGCACTACCTTGCTGATGAATCAGAGATTCCTCCTAGATTACTTTAGTTTCAACAAGGAGAGACATCTTGCAATCCCTTATACGATCAAGACTCACCCACAATGGAATCTCCTCATCAAGTATGGAGTGCAGCTTTTGACGAATATAAAAATGACCAAGACCATAACGAATGAGAAAGAAGTCATGAAGAAAAACATATTAGTCACCCTTTGTTTGACTCAGATAGTGATGAAGACATACCGAAAGAAGAGTATAACAAGCTCAAGAAAAGTAGAAAATTCCAAAGAACCTTGGAGAAAATTATTGTTGAAGACAAAGAGAAATATTTCCTACACTTAGCTTCTCTTAGGGTCAGACTTCCCAAAGAATATGATGTTGAGAGACTAAAGGAAAAAGAGGTACCAACACCTATTTCTAGTCTCACCAAAAAATTGTCCTTAATGCAATCCAAACTTGTGACACTCAAGCAAGAAAAGGTCAAACCAACAAAAAAATACTCTTTGGAACACATATGTCCATTTCCTTTTTACAAGAGTATCAACATGGTTTCATTTCCTCCTAACATGGAAAGACCCAAATATGAAAATTACATGTGAGAAACCAATCCACATGACCATGTTAGAGATTTTTGTGCTCTAAGCATAGAGTACATGCATGAACCTACCTATCTATTGAGGCTATTTCTAGGAAGTCTAGGCGGAAATGCTATGGAGTGGTTCTCCAAACTCACACCTAGTGTGCAATCTTTTGAGGAGTTAATACACATATTTGTCCAATATTACTCCTACAACATACAACATAATGTAACCACAATGGATCTTTGTAACACAAAACAAAGAACGAGTGAATCCTTTACACACTTTTTACAAAGGCAGAGGAGAATCTTTGCAAGGTACTCAAGAGCAATACCCAAATCAGACAAGATGGAAATATTTATTAACAACTTGGTACCCGAAATGAACTATGCTTTGCAAATGCAAGATTCACAAAGTTTTGATAGAATGATCAAGAAAACTACTTGTGCCGAAGATGTCATGCTTAAGAAAGGAGAAATCACACTTCAAAGTGATAACAAATCTAACAACTACAACAACAAACCTGAATGGTGGAATAAAAATAAGAATATTGTTATTGATGGAGTGGTAGAAGCATCCAATGCTAATCATAAACCAGTGGTGTTCAATTTAATGAACAACTTACGAGTGAAAAAAGAATCTAAGGTAACAACCACAATGCCAAGAGAAAACAATGAGAACAACAAGAGTAAACCATGGACTAGACCTCAAAGAACATTTACTCCATTGGGAGAACCTCTTGAGACATTTTTGAAGACACTCTTGGATAATAAAGTCCTTACGATACCTTATTCAAAACCATGGGAACTAGAATTTAAACCAAGATGGTGGAATGACAATGCCTGTTGTGTCTTTATAAAAATAGAGGACATAATACTAATGACTATCTTAAGCTCAAACATGTTATACAAGACCTTATTGAAGGAGGCAAAATCAAGGTGGAAGGACATACCACTAATGAAGATCATACAACATTTAACAAACCATTCCCTAACTACAAAAAGGGGAAGCTTCTAAAGGAAAATGAAATGAAGTTAATTACACCTACTCTCACAATGATAATGTGATCAAAATGTTGGACATTAAAAGCAAATCAATCAATGCAATCACTATTAATGGTGCCAAAGACACACCAACACATTCAAATGTGGTGACTCGAAGCCAAGCACAAGTCACGATCAAAGGATCTAACTCCTCATCCAAGAAAGTGACATCCTCTAAACTACCTATTGTCACAATCCTCAAACCAGCAGCAACAAGACAAATAGTTACTATACCATCTACAAACTATAACTTGGTAGACCAATTGCAAAGGACCTCAACTCAAATTCCTATATTTGAGTTACTAAAGATCTCTTCAGTGCATAGGGAAGTTCTTGAAAAAGCCCTACACTCCGCAAATGTTCCAAAATACATTAATGTAGACAAGTTCCAAGCAATTGTGAACCATGTCTCAGCTCCTTATTACCTCTCTTTTTCAGAAGAAGATGACAAATCCTTGACTTATCCACATAACCAACCCCTTCACATTGAAGTCTTGATTCACGAATCCTATGTCAAATGTGTATTGATAGATGAAGGTGTAGGGTTGAACATATGTACTCTCAATCTAATCAAGAAATTATGTCTTTCAGAACAAACCATTGATTCAAGAAGTAAGAAAACTATCAAGGCTTATGATGAAGAAGAAAGATCATCCAAAGGACTCATTGTTCTACCAATCAGAATAGGACCAATTGAATAAAATGTGATATGTCAAGTTCTTGATCTACCATTGGCCTATAACATACTACTAGGGAGACCTTGTGTTATTCCCTGCATATCCATCCCTACATTTTGTAGGAAAAATGTTGGGTCCCCCTTTTTGCTTTTGCTCTTCCCTCATTGTCTTTTCATTTTCTTTGTTTTCCCCTCTGGGCTTTGCTTCTGCGAGGGTTGTATTTCTTTTGTTTTTTGTATTCTTGTGTCTCCAGGACCTAGTCCCAGAGTTTGTGTGTCCTTTCTAGAGCCGGATTCCAGACTCTGGTATTTTGTGTCATCCTGTCTTCTTTTGCGAGGAGATTTGAGTGCATATAATCCCTAGGCCCGGAGTCCGGAGGTTCACTTGTCCCAGAGTTTACAAAAAGAATGCAACCCATTTTTAACCTAAGGGTATAAATATGAGTTACCTATCATTTTCACATTTACCATGATTAAAAGACTTAGAGAACTCAAAGTGATTTTAAGGCGATTAAGGTGATTAAACAACAAATTGCTCCTTGTGCTTAGTGGCTAATTGAACGTTGATTTGCGGTGATTGCTTGTGATTGTTCAAAGGTGACCTTGTTGAAGAGAACTCCCCATGCTTGCCTTCCCTGCATTCTTCATGTTTCTAGGCTGGCTTTCATTTTTCCTTCTCTGGTTCTCTGGTTTTCTATCTTTTTCTTCTGTTATGCTTGTTTTTGTTTTGTTTTTTCTTTCATTTGTTTTCGTTCCTGCCTTTGCATCTTTCTTTTTGGTCGCCTCCCGTTAGTGGGTTAGCTCTGCCAGAGGGTTGTCTACCCTATGTGTAGTTGTAATCTAGTGTATATATTGTACATTTTTGTAGGGTAGCTTTGGTGCCTTTGTAAATTCTGTGTATTGTGTAAATATTCTATAAATATTGTGTATATATGTCATTATTTTTCTGCGAGCTGCATTTTGGCCCTCACAGAGCATCAACCCTCTCTAGTTTAGTGTGTATATCTCATGTATATAATTTCAACTCCTGTCTAGCTCACCACACTCCATCACATTTTGAACCATCCTGTCAAGCTTGTCGAGAGGAAGTCACCACGATTCAAACTTGGCACCTCGCTAGTTTGAGCCATGGTAGTTTTCTCTCTCCTCTGTCGTATCACCTTAATGGCAGGATTACTTTTCCATGAGTGGGAATTTAAACCCCATCCCATCTGGCATTCAATTTCCCCAGTGTTGGCCCACTTGTCTCCATTAATTTCATTATGCCACCTGTCACGTGACCACATGACGTCCCATGTCAGCCAAGTATGACTTCCTATTGGTCACATCGACAATGGCTAGTTCTTTCAGATTCTGGGGGCGAGGGCCCCTAGGTCTTTATTCCATCTTTGTCACTTAGTCCAATACCCTGGAGCACCTAGATGTTTATCAGAATCCAACTCATGTTTATCTTAAATTCTCTGGGATTTTGATATATTCTAACACTTTCTGGACAGGTGCAAAATGGTGATGATTTCTCCAGAATCTGCAAAGTTATTATTATATCATGTACTAACAGTTCTCCGGTCTTGCAGGTTGCAAATAGTTGGTCAAAATGTTTGAGATGATCACTCCTCATGATATCCCAAAGCTTCCTACTACCTCCACTCAGGAGGCCACAAAAACCAAAGCCGAAAAGATGCTGGCTAAGCTACCACTAACCTCCAAATAGCCAAATGAGGGCATTCTTGTGGGGTCCAAGGTGGACTCTAAAGTGGAGGAAATAACGGACATAGAGCCCAGACTTTGGGCTGAAATGCATGGCTTAATTCAAGCCATATACAGACTGAAGGCCGACGGAGATAGCATGGCCACCCACTTGGCCACCTCTAGCATTATTAAGGCTACAAAATTTCCATGCTTGGTGCAATCACCAAAATTGATACTTCAACTCACAACATTGTACAATGCACCTACTCAAACTATTCTGCTCGCCGATCCCTGACCATTACAATACCCAGTGACAATTGTCAATCTGGATGCAGCAAATTTTGCCTCAGGGCTGGGGATTCCACAATTCAAGGCGTTTGTTATTCTCAATCGGTCCAAGTCATTACAGGAGTTTGAGGAAGCTTCTCTTGTCTCCCAGAAATATCTCAATACTAAGTGGTTGAAGTCTCGAAAGAGGGACCATAAAAAGATGAAGTTGGAAATTCCTCACGGGGATTTCAAAGAGCCCATTCATGTGGGCATTATATTTTTTTGCAGGATCTTTGGACAGCCCCATGCTGGGGATTTCTCAACATGGATGTACTACTTTCTTTACTACATCACCACCCATGACTAGAATTTCAAATGGGTGGCTATTATAACCAATCATGTGGAGACGCAGCTGAAGGGCATCATCCAGAGTTCTAAATTCAATGTGACATCTTACGTGCTATGGGCATTGGCCCAATAGAGACTGAATTTCCCAGGTTTAGGAATAGTGGGTGATCTTGGGAAAAGGCTGGGCCAGTTAACACCATGGGATCATTATCCCCAGATCCAGTGGGAACTTAGTTTCCTAAATTTTTAAAGGGTAAACAATGCCTTTATTTACTAAAAAATTTTGACACTTACTCGAGATGCAGGGTACCAGCTATCACACTTCTAGAGGAACTTACATAGCCTCTGGTCGAGATCCATCCAGAAGCCTCTTCCTCCATATTGCCACTTGCATAGGGTGACATGGATTCTCTCTGGGCCATGAAGAAGAAGGTGCAGGCTGTGGACGGGTGGGTCATCGAGTAGATATCTACCATAAGACAATTCCTAGTGGTGTCCCTCCCGAATCTTTACCAGATCAATATTCTCCTCAGCCAGGAAAATGGCTTTGCTATCATATGGGAGTAGGACTTGGGGAAGTATAAAAAATGGAAGGCCAGTTTGGAGGAAATTTTGAATGCCGGAGAAGAAGCCATCATAAAGGTGGGAATTTTGGGAGACTAATCATATGATTCTCTCTAGGCCTAGTACTCTAGACTGGGCCTCAAAATTGAGGTATGCAAGGAATAGGTTAAGGCCTTAAAGGAGAAGGTGACCGTGGCTCAATATCCTTTGGGCCTATTTTAGGCATTTGTGATAGGGGTGTCACAGGTCGACCCCTTCACAACCAAGACATTCATCCTGGAGGACTACGTTCTCAGCAAATTTGATGAGTGAATGGAGTCTCTGTATCTTGTTGCTAGAGATTTTGACTGGGGTAGGTTATTGAGATTATCCAAGATGACAATCTAGGCACATGATGTCATGAATATGGTAGATGAGTTCTGGAATGGGGTTGGAGAAGTCGAAGAGAAGTTGGAGGCTATCCGCAGTCGATGGGACAACATCAAGGACATAGACAAAGAAAGCGTAAGCCAAGTATTAGAAGCATTCAAAATCAGTAAGGAGCAATAAGGTTCTCTGGAGTCTGGAGAATTCCATCAGCCATGCATATTTTGTATTATTTATTCTTTGAGCTTAAGCTCCCAGATCTCAGAGTTCTGAATCCAAAATTTTGTATTCTTTGAATGACCCACATCCAAGTTCCCTAAATCCAACTGATCATTATCAGATAGTTAATAAGGATGTCAGGAAGTAGGTGACTCCGGCAGGGCATGTTGGCTTGAAAGATGATTCTGATAGGTGGTCTTCCCAAGGCGCCACTCTAGCATAACACCTGGTGCATCGGAGATAGTGAACCACTTTTCTATTAATGAGGCATGTAGCCTTGATCCCCAGGGGATCAGATTTATTCTATTCTCCCTCTGGCTCTCTTCTCAAGGCTGATTCTTCCATACCTCCTTTCTTGTCTCATTACTCTGACATGTCAGACCTCTGCTCTTCCCGAGGTCATTGTAGAGTGGTGCAGGTAGTACCGACCACCAGAAATTGTATTTTATTGGTTGAGTGTTAGGTTAGTTTTAGGGTGTATAAATAATAAGTCCCACCTCATTCCAATGGTCGGCAAAATTGATGATTTTGCAGTCCATAGCTATAACATTTTGAGTTTTCAATTCTCGTAGTTGCAAAGCTCAATGCTCCTTGGTCGTTAGAAGCTTTCAGTAGATAGATGCTCCCTTGGAGTTGTTGATGTACTCACCAGTGATGCTAGAACACCATTAATGAAGAAAGAAAGATCCTGGCAATGCTGTTGTTGGTCTCTTGATCTCTGACTTAATACTTTTCATGTTGTATGTTTCTTATGTCCCTTGCTCTAATATTTTAAGCAGATTAATGACCTTCTTTCCCCTCGCTATTGAATACGTATGAACTGATGGTTCTTCATGTATTCAGTATTTTAGTGTAGCATGTTAGAGCATGGTTTGATGTTTTAAATGTATTGGCATGACTATAGGTAGATGGAATATCTCTAAACCTATCCTATCTTCTGAAGTTTATTTGGTGACTAACAAATGCTTGTAGGAAACCCTACTTACCTAAATCCCCAGAGAAGATGAGCTGAGATAACCAGCTATCCCCCTGAACAAAATAGTCACACTCCCAACTAAGCCCCCGCACTGTCAAGACCCAACTCTCAGGTGCTTGAAGACTCAGAGAATCTAATTTCTCTGGAAAACCTTTACAGGCAAAGTTGGTCGGTACCTGGTGACAACTTACATCTGTTGGCAGACATGGTCACAAACCCCCATCAACAGAAACTAGCGCTAGAAGGAGGGCATGATCTCATCCCCTTCTGAGGATTTAGACTTTACACCGCTTGAGGGTTCCCTAAGCCACAACTTTATGAAGCAAACCTTTAGTGGGATTGGATCATTTTCACTAGCCCAATTCAAAAGAATCCTTAGATCAACCCCTAATCCCAGAAGGTTTGTTAAACTCAAGCCTCCCGTTCAAAAGAAACAGACCCCAAAAGCAAAGCCAATTGCCATTGTCTGGGGATCTACTACATCTCAGAATAATCAAGTCTCCCAGACAACCCTGGGGATTAACACTCAACCTCACCAAAATTTTTTACCCCTGATGGCTGTGTACTTTGGCAACACTGGGTCCCTGATGGGAATGTTTTCGGGTGCAACCAACAATCTTCCTGCACACCCAGAAAATATTTGTCCCCGATATGAGCAGTTAGGCTCATGAACTACAAAAGAGCATCTGTAGGCATGCAAAGATGCCATGAACCGACACCGGATCCAATATCAAGATGTTGTGACCCTGATATTCCCTATGTCCCTAGGACAGAATGAGCTAAACTAGTACCTTAACCTACCCGCCAACTCCATCAACAGTTGGCAGGATATGGAAGATGCCTTTCTGGCGACATTTCATGTACAAGTGGACCCAGCATGGTCCCACTGCCAGTTCATCTCCATTAGGAAGGAACCCAATGATCTCCTTGTAGCATTCAACCATAGGTTCCAGTGCACCTTGAAGTGGTGCATGGGCCCTTTCATCCCATCCCTAGAAGTGACTATCTAGACCTACTTGAACGCAATGGAACTTTTCGTTGCCACTTTCCTATGGAGAACTACCGCCCCCACTAAATGGGATACTCTAGCGAAAGTTTACAACCTAGCCTTGGAGTTGTCCTTTGGTCTGAACAAATCTCTGGGTGGGATTGGGCAGATCATGCCTTTCAACATGATACCCCATGGAACTTCTTACGCTGAGAGATATAACCCCAATCGAGAAATGGGTGCCCCTACGATGGCCATGAACCCACCACCACCGCCGATAGACCAATAGGCCTGGTACATATATCCATCGCAAGCCTAGACAATACCAGGTTGAGAATTCATTCCCTAGAACCAGCCGCAACAAGCACAACAACCAAAGACACAACCTTCCAGAGTGCATTTCTTCTAGTCATGGATTTCCACCCTCCACTTGGATACTCACAGTCGCCTTCCCCAGGAACCAACCACAACAATCATCACAGTGTGACGTGAACACCTAGCTATCCGCCGAGGTTAAATCCCTCTAGTGACTATTGTCCTCACTGACTATAGACATGGGATAGCTAAAGGCAGGGTCTCTTGCACCCGATAACGCCAATTCCCAGAGAGGGAATATCTTCCTTGGCCAATGAAATACCACTACCGGAGGAAGGAATTACAATAATGGGCCTCGGCCCAACCAACAATAATGGAAAAAAAAAACTAACATCAAAGGTCCTCCTCCAAACCAAAACACCAATCAGGGTGGTGCTGGACCTTCCCACTTCACGCCAGTCATAGAACTCAAGCCCCTGACTGACTGGTGTAGATTTCACAACACGGGCTCTCATTTCAAGGTGAAATGTGCCATGCTGGAGAAGGTCATCATGGTCTCCTAGCTAGAGAGACAACATACTACTGATCCTACTCCCTTGGAACCCCCCATTCAAGAGCCCACTCATGGTGCCTTCACTTGTGAGATTGTTTTCTTTGGAATAGATAAAGGAGATGAAGAAAAACCTGGATTGCAGGGGTTCTTTAATGAATCTATTTTGGCCTTTGTGGCCAATGCCTTTACCAAACCATGTAATCCCTATAACACCTAGAGATAGGTTGGTAAAGGACCAATTTACATGCCCACAGCTCCCAAAGACACCCCTCCCTAGGATAATGCAACTAATCATCCCTTTCCTCCTAAAGGCCCTGGCTTCAACCAAGCTAAGGACTCGGCCGAGGGAAGCCAAAAATTCATCGGGGGACATTTGACATCACAAAGGTGTTAGAACGCACCACCACCTCCATGACCTTGATGGAGGTTTTTCTGAACTGTCCCGAGTAGAGGAAGTCTCTTCTGAAGCTCTTGGGAAACTTGGAAGCTGTCAGTCACCCATCCAAGACTGTCACTTTTGATGATGCCAACACGACTGTCTTCTAGGGTAACATCGAGGATCCTCCCTTCTTACTAGGCTTAAACATACAAGGGAATAATATTTACAATTTCCTGGTAGATTTTAGAGCTTTAGGTAACATCATGCCCTTATCCATATGCCAAAAGTTTGGATTTCATCCTACTCCATCTAATGGTGCGATAGTCTAGCTAGACAAAACTGCTGTAAAAATGGTAGGTGAGCTGAAGAACATCCAGATTCAACTCATCCAAGACCCCAGGATAGCAAGCATAATTGACATCCAAGTGGTGGACATCCTAGAGATGTATGGGATGTTACTAAGTCACAATTGTTCTGAGTACCTCAATGGGTATTTCTCCACCGACTTCTCCCACTTGTGGCTCCCCTGGGAGGGAGAATCTAACTAGAATTGGGTAGAAAGTGAGCCCCAGATGAAACAGGCCCTCACCAAAGTTGGGAGGGTGAATGAAGTCCTCTTCTTTGAGACTTCCCCTAGGGTAATTACCCCTAGAAATATTGACCTTTGATTTCACCCCCAAGGAGGATCCCATTGTTTCTCAGAGAATGCAGGACCTAGATGAAAAAATAAGGAGTGAGGTTAACTCACAGGGTACTGCAGTGACCCCCACTACACTCTTGTTTGGCACTTGGTGTTCGGTGCATTATTAGAAACATTTAGAACTAGAGTGTGAGCCCTGTATTTCCACTGCTACCCGACACATCAACACCCTCCAGGAGAAGAAACACTTTTTGGATATGCATGGACCCAACAATCATCCCGGTGGTATCCCCAAGATGTCGCCAGTCCAAGAATCCTAGCCATAGGCTTCTCTAGGAGAAAACCTCACCCGAGTGCTATCAGAGCAAGAGGAAACTCCTCTTGAGTTTCCCAAAAATAATCCAAAGGCCACTTTGCCTTCCCAGCCCCAGACAATGAACAATGACTTGTGGACCTTAACGTTTGACGGATCCCGGTCCAAACAAGGCTGTGGGGCTGGAGTGGAATTGATCAACCCACAGGGGAAATATTTCCTTGCATTTTATAGGCTATAGTTCAACTGCAGAAACAATGTCATGGAGTATGAGGCCTTGGTCCTTGGACTCCTATTTATACTAAGAAAGGGAATCACTCACCTCCGGGCACTAGGTGATTCAGAGTTGATCGTAAAGAAGGTCTGGAGCCAATACACCTATCATGATAAAAGGTTGGTCGCATATCACAATCAAACATGGAGCCTCATTAAGGATTTTGATGCCTTTGGCATTGAACTCATTCCCCAGAAAGAAACTATGTTCTAGATGCTCTCGCCATATCCGCGAGCACCCTTGAGCCAATGGCTAGCTCCTAGCTCCAGAAATTCTCCGTTGAGATGATCCCCACCCTGTCCTTCCCAGACAATGTCACCCACTTTCCTATTTTTGAAGATGATCAACATATCCTAGCCTTCATGGACAATGTTGGTGTTTTTGAGGACTAGATAGTGGAAGAAAGAGATCACGATGATACTAGGAAAGGTGAAGAAGATGACGGGATCATAGAATTACTAACCAACACCATCCCTAAGGGGATGGTAGCACTAGAATGAATCTTTGAATTGGACCCTTAGGTTTGGGAGAAGATACCATCCTCCTCTGAGGGAGGAAAATTCAAAAAAGTAAACATCGGCCAGTCTGGTGAAGAAAAAATGGTACATATTGGCACCTCCTACTCCCTCGAGGAGAAGGAGAAGATTCTCGTGGTTCTCCAAGAATATAATGATGTAATTACATGGGGGTATGAGGATTTGAAAACCTATGACACATCCATCATGACCCATACCAACCCACTAAAACCTGATGCTAATCTCTTCTAGCAAAAGAAAAGACTAGTCAACCCACTGATCGAACCTCTAATTCATCAAGAGGTACAAAAATTGCTGTCAGCCTGGATCATCTTTCCAATCTGGCATACTACGTGGGTTGCCAACCTCATCCATGTGAGGAAGAAAAGTGGCAAGATCTGCCTTTGCATGGATTTTCTAAATTTGAACAAGGCATCTAAGAAGGATAATAACCCTCTTCCCTTGTTGGATGAGGTACTGCAAATCATGAATGGATCACAAATGATGTCCTTCCTATATGGGTACTCTGGGTAGAACCAAGTCATGGTTAAGTATGAAGATAGAGACAAAATGACGTTCACCACCAGGTGGAAAACATTTTCATACCGGAGAATGCCCTTTGGCCTAATCAACATGGGGGCCACATTTCAGAAGGCTATGGACATTGCATTTGAAGGCCTAGTAAACTGGTACATTATCATCTACATGGATGATTTGACCATCTTTTTTTGGGACAGGCATGATCATTCTGCCCACCTCACCCATATTTACAAGAGATGTCTTTGGTATGGAATATCCCTCAACCCTAAGAAATGTATATTTAGGGTCACTGAAGGGAAGCTGCTTGGGCATATTATCTTCAAGAAGGGTATATCCATCAACCCTGAGAGAGTTGAAGCGCTACTAAATTTATAGATGCCCGACAGCAAGAAGGAAATGAGATCTTTCTTTGGGAAGATCAATTTTTTCCGGCGGTTCATCACTGGATTCTCTGAGATAGTGAAGCCACTCAATGAAATGACGAAGAAAGATATGAAGATTGAGTGGAGTCCCAAGGCAAAGCATGCATTTGCCCAGATTAAAAAAATGATTGTGGAGGCACCAGTCTTGGCTAGTCTAGACTATTCCCTCCCCTTCCATAGATATTCCTTTGCTTCACCACATTTTGATGCCACAATTTTGACCCAGAAGGTTGAAGGGGAAGAATGACCAATAGATTTCATGAGCTCCCCCTTTAAGAATGCTAAAGTCTAGTATTCACCTTTGGAAAAGTAGGCCTTTTCTCTTGTCCACACTATGAAGAAATTCCAGCATTTCATCCTCCGGAGAAAAGTGCACGCTATCATCCCAGATTAAGTTGTTAAGTCTCTACTCCTACAGAGTGAATTGGGTGAAAGATAGGGGAAATGGATGGTCATCCTCCAAGAGTACAATTTGGAAATGCAACTCATGAAGATAGACTGAGGCCAAAGACTATGTAGAGAGATGGCAGAAGAGATTCCCAACATCGAATGGCAGCCATACACAGTGGAGTCTATCACTCAAGACCCATGGTATACCGACATGGTATACTTAATGTTGAACAATAGATGTCCAGAGGGGCTACCCCCAAAAAAACTTCACACCCTACGGATGAAAAGCGCCCACTTCATGATAAAAAATGGAACACTTTTCTGCATAAATTATGAAGGGGTATACCTCCGGTGCATAAATAGGGACCAAGCTCCAAAAATGATCAATGAATTTCATGGGCAATTTGAAACCGGGTATGGCTCAACTGATGCCACTATCCATCAGATCCTCTAGGCTAGGCACTACTGGCCCTATATCTTCAAGGATGTCTACACTCATGTTAGGAGATGCTATACTTTCCAAACCATGACACATTGTGAGCGGAACCCAGACATGCCTCTGTAGCTGGTCTTTGAAGCTAGATCCTTTGTCCAATGGGCATTTGACTTTATCAGGGAAATCAACCCCAACTCGTCTACCAACCTCCAGTATATTTTGACTACTACCGACTATTGCACCCGGTGGTCTAAAGAAATTCCTTGTAAAATCAACATGGTGGATGTAGTCATAAAATTTTTGGAAGAAAACATTGTCACAAGATTTGGAATGCCCTTTGCTATAGTATGTGATAATGGTCCGACATTCTCTTCAGCACAATTTCTTGAATGGACCTATGACAGAAAGGTCACCTTGAAGTTTTCAAGCAACTATTACCCCCAGGGAAATGGTGTTGTTGAATCAACCAACAAAAATCTACTTGAGGTGATCAAACATTTCTTAGAACAGAACCCCCAGGACTGGCACCAAAAGCTTAGATTCGCTCTCTTGGAAGATCATATTTGAATAAAGGAAGCACTGGGGATATCCCCATTTCACCTGGTTTATAGCCAGAATCTAGTATTCCCCATCAACTTACAGATCTTGGTTTTATAGTTCATGTAGGAATTCAGCAACCAGGACAACATTGTGAAAGTTTGACTTCTGAACCTGGTGCGGATGGAGGAACAAAGAGATGTAGCCCTTGAACATTTCATGCATCACAAAGTAATAGTAAAGTGATGGTTTGACAAAAGAGCCTAGTATAAGGCCTTTCAGATTTTGGACTTGGTCCTCTTGTGGGACAAGGCCCAGGAAAAGAAGGGAAAGCACACTAAGTTTCAACAGCTCTGGCTTGGACCATACCTGATATCTAAGATCTGTAGGGCTAACACTTATCGCCTCAACACTATGACCAGAGAATCTTTTCTATTTCCTATCAATGGGCAGTTTCTCAAACACTACTTCAAAAAAGTTAGGCAGTGAGTTGGCCCAAAGTTGTAATATATGTACATTTCTTGCTTGCAAATACTCTTTTTGGTGCTCCATTTGGAACACCCTATAAATAGTTCTTGTTGGCTACCCTCCAGGGTCTCTTTTTCTTGGTTTTTTCTCACTTTTGGTTTCTCCTTGTTTTCTTTTTATTTTTGGGTCCCCAACATGTTGCCTTGGTCTTGTAGACCAATATGCTTTGCATAACATCTAGTCTTTGGAATGGTATCCTGAGTATTTCAGATAGTTTGGAATTTATTGATAGCATAGTGGAATTTGTCTGCACTCTAGAGTTATTTTGTAAGTATAGTAAGAAGTTATGGCTCATCTTCATCAGATTCACATCTTGATAGTCTGAACATCAGTTAAAAAAAAATTTAAAGAAGCAAGTAATCAGACACCCTGAGAAAAAATCGTTTGCACTGATCAATTGACCAAGTGAAAATCATTTAAAGATATCTTAGGTCTGGAACTTTATCTCCTACTTGGCAATTTAAAGGCTGAGTGGCAAGGTGAAAGAAGTACTACCATCAAAATTAGCTAAGCTTAAGGTTCACAGTCAAAGGAGTACCGCCTTGCCATCCAGAAAAGAAAGAGAAAAGAAAGAACTGAAGAGTGGAGAATTTCAGTATCCGGGGGAACCATGCAAGATATGATGACTTTGGTTTGATTTATTAGTGCCTCCTCACTTTTTCTCCTGGAGGTCATAAGCTTGGTTTTCTTTCAAAGCACACACCTCATAGCCGACAAAAGACCAAAAGATTGAATCAAGTGGTGTGCTTGATTTTCCCAGATGCCTCACGTCGTGCAAGTAGAATGCTCTAGGTCAAGACTTATTCTAGTCTTGCTAACCAAAGATTTTGAAGTTATCGAATACATTAAGGCATTCATCCCAGATAGTCACCATTTTTTATGCCCTGGATATCTGTCCCTACATTTTGTAGGCAAAATGTTGGGTCCCCCTTTTCACTTTTTCTCTTCCCTCATTTTCTTTTTGTTTTCTTTGTTTTCCCCTCTAGGATTTGCTTCTGTGAGGGTTGTCTTTCTTTTTTTTTTGTCTTCTTATGTCTCCGGGACCCAGTCTTAGAGTTTTTGTGTCCTTTCTAGAGCTGGATTCTGGACTCCGGGATTCTCTGCCATCCTGTCTTCTTTTGCGAGGAGATTTGATTGCATGGAATCCCCGGGCCAGGAGTCTGAAGGTTTGCTTTTCCTAGAGTTTGTGGAAAGAATGCAACCTATTTTTACCCTAAGGGTATAAATATGAGTTACCTATCATTTTCAAGTTTACCGTGATTAAAAAACTTAGACCACTTAGAGCGATTTTAAGGTGATTAAGGCGATTAAACAACAAATTGCTCCCTGTGCTTAGCGGCTAATTGAACATTGATTTGCAGTGCTTGCTTGTGATTGTTTGAAGGTGAACTTGTTGCAGAGTGCTCCCTATGCTTTCCTTCCCTGCATTCTTCATGTTTCTAGGTTGGCTTTCTTTTTTCCTTCTCTAGTTCTCTATTTCTCTGGTTTTCTGTCCTTTGCTTCCGTTGTGCTCATTTTTGTTTTGTTTTTGCTTTCGTTTGTTTTCATTCCCGCCTTTGCATCTTGCTTTTTGGTTGCCTCCCGTTGGTGGGTTGGCTCTACCAGAGGGTTGTCCACCCTTTGTGTAGTTAATATCTAGTGTATATATTGTACATTTTTGTAGGGTAACTTTTGTGCCTTTGTAAATTATGTGCATTGTGTAAAATTCTGTATATATGTCATTATTGTTCTACGAGCTACATTTTGGCCCTTGTAGAGCATCGAATCTTTGTAGTTTAGTGTGTATATCTCATGTATATCCTTCTAACTCTTATCAATCTCATCGTGCTCCATCATGTTTTGAACCATCCTGTCGAGCTTGTTGAGAGGGAGTCACCACGATTCAAACTCGGCACCTCGCTGGTTCGAGCCATGGTGACTTTCTCTCTCCTCTGTTGTATCACCTTAATGGAAGGATTAATTTCCCATGAGTGGGCATTTAAAACCCATCCCATTTGGCATTTAGTTTCCCCCATGTCGGCCCACTTGTCGGTGTTAATTTCATTACACCGCCTATCACGTGGCTACATGATGTCCCATGTCAGCCAAGTACAGCTTCCTACTGGTCACGTCAACAATTGCTAGTTCTTCCAAACTCTGGGGGTGGGGGCCCTTTGGTATTTATTCTATCTTTGTCACTTAGTATAATAACCCAAAGCCCCCGAATGTTTATCAAAATCCAACTCATGTCTATCTTAAATACTCCAGGATTTTGATATTTGCTAACACTTTTTGGATAGGTGTAAAATGGTGACGATTTCCCCAAAATATGAAAAGTTATATTATATCATGTACTAATGGTTCTCTGCAATTGCAGGTTGTGGATAGTTGGCCAAATGTCTAAGGTGATCACTCCTCCTGATAGCCCGGAGTTTCCTACTACCTCCACTCGGGCGGCCAAAAAAACCAAGGCTGAAAAGATGCTAGATAAGCTGCCACTGACCTCCAAATACCTGAAGGGGGGTGTTCTTGTGGGTTCCTAGTTGGACTCTAAAGTGTAGGAAATAACAGACATAGAGCCTGGACCTTGGGCTGAAATGTAGGGCTTAATTCAAGCCATAAACAGACTAAAGGCCGATGGAGATAGCATGGCCACCCACTTGGCCGCCTCTGACATTATTAAGGCTGCAAACTTTCCCTACTTGGTGGAATTATTGGAATTGATACTTCAACTAGAAACACTGTACAATGCACCTACTCAGACTATTCTACTCGCCGATCCCCGACCGTTACAATACCTAGCGATAATTGTCAATCTGGATGCAACAACTTTTGCCTCAGGGCTGGGGATTCCACAATTCAAGGGGTCCATTATTCTCAACTGAGCCAAGTCATTACAGGAGTTTAAGGAAGCTACTCTCATCTCCTGGCAATATCTCAACACTCAGTGGCTGAAGTCCCCAAAGAGGGACCATAAAAAGATGAATTTGGAAATTCCCCGTGAGGATTTCAAAGAGCCCATTCAGGCGGGCATTATATTTTTATGTATAATCTTCAGATAGCCCCATGCCCGATATTTCTTGGCATGGATGTACTACTTTCTTGATGTAGGAGCATCTTGGGTCCTTGGAAATCCTTCTCACCCAAAAATATCTTACTTTCCTTTTCAGTTAGTTTCCTGCTGCTCAACATGTTGTTCTTCTATTGCTCGACATCCTTGCCAAGTTGCTCGGTCATGCTTGTTGTTGTTGCTCGAATTTTCTTTTGCTAAGTGCTCTATTGCTCAGCTTTTTCTTTTCTGAGTTGGTTTATTTGGAAGTTGGAGCTGCTAGCCAACTTCTTCATTTAATTTTCAGAGATGGGATATATCTTGGGGATCCGTGTGGACCTAAATCTAGGTCTCACCTTTGTATTTGAGCGCCGACTACTTTGTTGGACTCTTGTATATATTATTTTGTATGTTTTTAGCTTGGTAGAAGTCTTCGAAAGAAGCCAATGTTAGAATATTAAAGATCTGAGATCTCTATTGTAAGAAGATCGAATTGTAATACACTCTGATGTATATGGCCATAACCAGGAAGGCCTTACAGCCTGGCATGTATTGAGTTTGATTGATTAATGATAAAGATATCTACATTTCTCTTCTCTCACTATGTTGTTGTGTAATTCGTCATTATATCTACAAGTTGGTTGGCTTTGGGTGTGCCTTAGGCCCCATTGTCATCCTCCCCTTGCATCAGGTGGTATCAGACCGAGTGGAGATCCGTGGTTCCTTCTTGTAAAATTTGAAGATATCTGTTGTAGGGTTACAGGTTACAATCTGACCTACAATTGTAGAGAGTTTCAAGATGGTTCATGGGAGAGGAAATGTCGATCAAGGTATGACTGATATGCTTAGACAAATAGCTGCAAGATTGGAAGTTGTTGAGATAGTCCAGTGTAGAGGAAGACATCTTGAAGATGTTAGTGATGATGAGTTCGAAGAGGTTCAAGGTGAAGCTGCACCTGCACCTATGATGGATCAAGAAGAGGAAAGATTCCTGAGATCTTTGACAAGCTTGAAGTCCACACCTCAGTTTATTCCTCCTGAGCATAGTGGAAAATTAGATTCTGATCAATTGATTGACTGGATCACTGAGATGGAAAAAGATTTTGAATATGAGAATGTTGCAGAAGACAAGAAGGTCAAGATTTCAAGCACAAAATTGAAAGGTCATGCATCCTTATGGTGGGAACATCTACAATTGGATAGAAAGAAGAAAGGTAAATAAAAAATCAAGGTATGGGATAAGATGGTGAACAAATTGAAAGGAAAATTTCTTCCTTGTGATTATTAGATCAACCTAGTTAGGAGAATGCAAAGTTTGAAGCAGAAGGACAAGTCAGTCAAAGACTACATTGAAGAATTTTATAGATTGGACATCAGATTTGGACATGTTGAAGATGAAGTGGAAATAATTGCAAGATATTTGGATGGCTTGAGAAGTTTGATACAAGATGAAATCAGTTTGATCAAGATGGAAGGCATTGAAGAGGCATACTAATTTTCCCTAAAAGATGAAGAAAATTTGAACAGAAGATATGAACAAAGAAAAAGAGGTAGAGATGGTAGATTCCCTAGAGGAAGAGGTAGATCTCATGGTGAAAATAGTAGATCTAAACCAGACAAGTCAAATATAGATACTAGTCAAGACAAAGGTAAGACTGAATGGAAAGGTGGAAATTCATACTAAGGTCTTGTTAGTTACTCCAGAGGTGGTTATAGTAGAAGAGGGTTCCAAGTAACTTGTTACAATTGTGGTGAAGAAGGACACAAATCCTTTGAGTGTACACATGCAAGCAAAAAAGGTGGTAGCAGTAGTAGAAACACATTAGTGCAAGAAGAGTCATCAAATGAACCTAAGAATCTCATGATCCAAAGGATACTATAGAGTGAGAAAGATAAGCAAGATCCTATCAGGAAGAGTTTGTTCAAAACCAGATGTAGGGTTGTAGACAAGGTTTGGAAAGTCATTGTTGAAAGTGAATGTTTGGAGAATTTGGCATCAGAAGAAATGGTCTCAAAGTTGTAATTAGAGGGGATGAAGCATCTGAAACCCTATCAGATCTCATGGATCAAAGATGAGCACACATTAATGGTAAGTTCACAATGTTTTGTGAATTTGAAAATTGGAAAGTACTATGACAAGGTGTTATGTGATATTATACCAATGGATTGTTGTCATATTTTGTTGGGTAGACCTTGGTAGTATGATAGACATGCTATACATGATGGAAGGTTGAATAGATATTCAATTTGGGTTGATGGGAAGAAGCAAGTTTTGTTACCTTTGATTGAAAAACCTATTGATGAGTTATGTACATCTATCAAAGTTTGTCTGATGGAAGGTAGATAGTTTGTTAAAGATTTGAAAAGAGGTGATATTTGTTATGCTTTGATTCCTAACAAACCAAGTAAGAATACAGAAGATGACATACCTACAGAAGTTGAGAATTTGTTGACTGAATACAAAGAAATCATTTCAGTTAATATACCTGATGGTTTTCCACCAATCAAAGATATTAGTCACTGTATGGATCTAATTCCTGGAGCTAGTTTACCAAACAAAGCACCACATAGGTTAAAACCTACTGAAAATGAAGAGCTCAATCGACAAGCTCATGAATTATTGAATGAAGGTTTAATCAAAGAAAGTTTAAGTCCATGTGCAGTACTTCCTATGTTGACACCTAAGAAGAATGGAGAATGGAGAATGTGCACTGATTCCAGAGAAATAAATAAGATCAATGTCAAGTATAGGTTTTTTATACCAAGGATGGATGATATAATAGATTGTTTGAGTGGAGAAAAGTATTTTACCAAAATTGATTTGAAGAGTGGATATCATCAGATCAGAATCAGAGAAGGTGATGAATGGAAGACTACTTTCAAGACAAAGGAAGGTTTGTATGAGTGGTTGGTTATGCCTTTTGGTTTAACTAATGCACCCAGTACATTTATGAGGCTGATGAATTAAGTTTTGAAGAAATTCTTGAATAAATGTGTGATTGTATACCTAGATGATATTATGATATTTAGTAAAACCAGAGAAGAACATTTGATGAATATAAGACAAGTGTTGCAAAGGTTGAAAGAAGAAAAGTTGCTGATAAATCTAAAGAAATGTTCCTTCATGAAAGAAGAACTTTTGTATTTGGGTTTTGTGATTTCAGCTGATGGTTTGAAGATGGATCCAGAGAAGGTTGAAGCTATATTGAGTTGGCCTACACCTGAGAATGTTACTGAGGTAAGATCATTTTATGGATTGGCAAGTTTTTATAGGAAGTTTATCAAAAATTTCAGTTCTATTTGTAATGCTATGACTGAGACAGTGAGAGGATACAAAAGAGAATTCAAATGGATACATGGATCTAATAAGAGTTTTGAAGCTTTGAAGTTGAAGGTTGCTGAATTACCTATGCTAGCCTTACCTAATTTCAATAAGGTATTTCAAGTTGAATGTGATGCAAGTGGAAGTGCAATTGGAGCTGTATTGACTCAAGAAGGTAAACCTGTTGCTTTCTTTAGTGAAAAGTTGAATGATGCAAAGAGGAAATATTCTATCTATGATCAAGAATTCTATGCTATTGTGCAAGCTATGAAGAAATGGAAGCATTACTTGATGCTAAATGAACTTGTGTTGTATACTAATCATAAGGCTTTACAATATTTGGGTAGTCAAAACAAGTTGAATTAGAGACATATGAAATGGGTAGAGTATTTGTAGAGCTTTACATGTGTGATTAAGAAAAAGAGTGGAGTATCTAATAGAGTTGCTGATGTATTGAGTAGAAGAAGATCTTTGTTGACTGAAATGAGAATTGAATTTCTTGGCTTTGATGACATGAATAATTTGTACGAAAATGATCCTAATTTTTTAGAGTAGTGGAGAGTGTGCAGAGCACCTAATACAAATCAATCAAGTATGAAGACTATTTCATTTAGGAAGATATGTTGTTTAAAGGAATTTAGTTATGTATACTGAGAGGATCAATAAGAAATAATCTGATAAAGGAGAAACATAGTAGTGGATTGGCTAGACACTTTGGCATTGATAAAACATTGAGTTTTCTGAAGGAGAGGTATTTTTGGCCTCAGTTGTATAAGGATGTTTAGAAATTTGTAATAAGTTGTGGAGTCTATCAAGTTGCAAAAGGAGTGAGTCAGAATACTGGATTGTATACACCTATTACTATTCCTGAGAAACCTTGGAGTGATATCAACATGGATTTTGTTCTTGGACTTCTGAGGACAACAAGAGGTAATGATTCCATATTTGTTGTTGTGGATAGATTTTCTAAGATGACACATTTCATACCATGTAAGAAAACATCAGATACAGTTCATATAGCAGATCTTTTCTTTAAGGAGATTGTCAGATTGCATAAATTACCAATGAGTATTATCTCTGGTAGAGACAAGAAGTTTGTAATTTATTTTTGGAGAACACTTTGGAAGAAGATGAATACTGAGCTGAAATTTAGTTATACATTTCATCCACAGACTGATGGACAAACAAAAGTGGTAAACAAAAGTTTGGGTAACTTGTTGAGATGTTTAGTTGGAGACACACCAGACAATTGGGATTTGATGTTGGCACAAGAAGAATTTGCATACAAAAGTTTAGTAAGTAGAAGTACTAGAAAGACACCTTTTGAGATTGTTAATGGCACACAACCTAGAGGTATATCAGATTTGAGAGACATTGTTGGTGAAGAGAAAATAATTGCTAAAGCAGAGGAATTTGTAGAATTTATGAAGACATTGCTTGAGGATGTGAAGCAAAAGCTAGAGAAAAGTAATAAAAATACAAAGATGATTTGGACAGATCAAGAAGACATAAGAAATTTGAAGTTGGTGATGTTGTGATGGTTCATTTGAAGAAATGAATATTTCCTATTGGAACATATGGGAAACTAGAGATGAATAAATTTGGTCGTTGCAAAATACTGAGAAGATTTGACAGTGGAAATGCCTATGAAGTTGAATTACTTGATGGCATGGATATATCATGTATATTCAATATTTTAGAATTGTATGAATATCATGAACCTGATGAAGAAATAAGTACAGTACCAAGTGATTATCCTAAGAAGTAGATAGAGGAAGTTGAGAAGATCTTGGAACATAGAGTTGGCAGAAGTACAAGAGGAATGAAATACATGGAATATCTGGTAAAGTGGAAAAATAGACTGATTAAGGACTAATCTTGGATTTCTCAATCTAAGTTGGATTCATTTCAGGTTGGACCTGATACATGATTTGGGGAATCATTTCTTTTCAAACCCAGGTGTCTGATGCAAGAGCATCTTGGGTCCTTGGCAATCCTGCTTACCCAAAAATATGTTACTTTCCTTTTCAGTTAGTTTCTTGTTGCTTAGCATGTTGTTCTTCTATTGCTCAAAATCCTTTCCGAGTTGCTCAGTCATGCTTATTGTTGTTGCTCAGCTTTTCTTTTGTCAAGTGCTCTGTTTCTCAGCTTTTTTTTTGCCGAGTTGGTTTATTTGGAAGTTGGAGCTACTGGCCAACTTCTTTATTCAATGTTCGTAGCTGGGATCTATCTTGGGGATCTGTGTGGACCTAAATCTGGGTCTCACCATTGTATTTGAGTGTTGACTACTTTGTTGGACTCTTGTATGTATTCTTTTGTATGTTTTTAGTTTGGTAGAAGTCTTCGAAAGAAGGAAATTTTAGAATATTAAAGATATGAGATCTCTGTTGTAAGAAGATCAAATTGTAATACACTCTGATGTATATGGCTGTAACCAAGAAGGCCTTCCAGCCTGACATGTATTGAGTTTGATTGATTAATGATAAAGATATCTGCATTTCTCTTCTCTCCCTGTGTTGTTGTGTAATTCTGCATTGTATCTACAAGTTGGCTGGCTTTGGGTGTGCCTTAGGCCCCATTTTCATCCTCCCCTTGTGTCATTTCTTTACTGCATCACCACCCGCAACTAGACTTTCAACTGGGCAGCTATTATAGCTAATCATGTGGACACGCAGCTGAAGGGCATTGTCTAGAGTTCTAAATTCTACATGACATCTTACATGTTATGGGCGTTGGCCCAATAGAGACCGGATTTATTAGGTTTAGGAATAGTGGGTGATCTTGGGAATGGGTCAGGCCAGTTAACACCATGGGATCACTATCCCCAGATCCAGTGGGAACTCAGTTTCCTAAATTTTTATAGGGTAAACGATGCCTTCGTTTACCAAACAATTTTGACACTTACTCGGGACTCCAGGTACTGGTTATCATAGGAGGAAATGAACTTGGTCAGTACTTACGACCACTATTTTATTTAGTTCCAGTAACACACATACATTCAGGAGACTGGCTTCTCTAGGAAACCCTATCTTTTTCCTCAGTATTGCGGGGATAAAATCATTCTTTTTGAGTTTTTTTGGCAGATCGTAGAGCTGCATGCCTTCTTCACATTAAAGGTCACTAACATCCCATTCCTAGTTTTTAGTGGGAATTATACGTGTAGACTCACCACAGCAAAGGAGGCAAATAGTGAGTTTAAAATCCTGGGACTGGTGGAATTCCAGCACACCAGGAAAAATTATGATCCTCTAGGCAAGATTGCCTTGGTACTTCCCCAGGCATCCCTACCACATAAGGAATACATTGAAGAATTTTGGGTGGACTGTCAGGATAGTTTTGATCTCTGGGCCCACCAACATTTTGCGGATGTCCAAGGGACTTATGAAAGTGCTTGACCTTCAAACTTTACCGAAGGGTTTTTCAGATGACAGGCCGCTGGAGGACCCAGCATACAAAGGGAAAGCATTAGACAAGTTGGATCTCCCTCTGGTATATTGGGCCACCCAAGAGGATTTGATGATCAAGGGAGTATGCCACCCCATTCTGGAGGCTAGTCACTGTTATTTTTCCTGGGTGTGTCCCAGGAGCACCCAGAAGGGACCAATTGTTCGAAGGTCTGCTTCAACTTCCATTGCCACTGCTGGACCCAGCACAAGCAAAGGGAAAGAGAAAGAATATATCCCAGCTAAGGTGCCTCTCCTAGGCCCAACCCCCATAATGGTACAACTATAGAAATAGATGGAGTTGGTGAGGCTGGCTAGCCAGTAGATAAGCTCACAAATGTCCTCTGGCCTCCTCATAACTCCAGTAGCATCTGCTTGCCTGGTGGGATCCCCATCGTTGGCCGCAATGATGAGCAGATAGACTTTTGCTGAGGTAGAGTCCACAAGTATTTTAGATATCGGGGTCCCATTACTAAGGAAGAAGAAGAAGAAGGTGACCCCCACTCTAAGCATAGCCGCTAGCCCCGGTATGCCAGACTAGCATCTGGTTGATGTCAGTTTGGATTGCCCCAAACTTGAGAATATTTTTGATTACTCTCCCCCACACAATGATTTTGATGATGTCTTTGAGGCAGACAATCTCATAAACCTTCATGAGGATGTAGATCACACGACAAAGGATATTGTCGCCCAAGAGAAAAAGGCTACCCCCTCAGAAGAAGAGGAAGTCCTGAAACAAGAAGCTACCATAGAGCAGGAGGTCTGGGATGAAACACAAAAAGAGCCCAAATGAGAGAAGACACCGGTCCAAGAGACCAAGGATGAACCCCAGAAAATCATAGATGAGCAGCCAATGATTAGGAAAACCAAACCCACAGGATCAATTGTACCCCCATTCATCATTCTCCAAATGCCTTTGGTTACTCTGGATTGCCAGTTGCCCCAGAGTACATTCGGTGAGGTAGTAAAGGCTACCACATTGTTAAATTTTGGCCATTGACCTCACCCACTTCCACAAGATGTTCCAGTGGAGGAAGATGTTTCGGTAGATGAAACTGATGAGATTGAAGAACAACATTAGTAAAATGATGGGGAAGTCCCCAAAGATATAAACATTGAATCAGCTGATGCTGAGAAGGATGGGGAAATCTTTGAAAATATAGGTGATGCTGATACCAAAGGAGAAGAAGCTCTGGACAACACGAAAGAAAACACCAACACGGTGGAGAATACTAAGGCCTCCAGAGAGCAAGAGAAAGAACAGGAACAAGAAAAGGAGAAAAGGCCTGATGACACTGTACATTCCAAGAACATGTTGCCAGATTCTAAAGAGAATCCAGATACCTAGGTCTTAATAGTGAAGCTTCCCCAGCTGCCCCAATGAATTGTAGAATCAATAAAGAGAAAGGCCCTAGGGGCAACGATAGGTGTTCCACTCTCCTTGGCTGAGTTGATGGCCCAAAATGCAGAGGCCCAAAAGCGTAAGAAGGTATGTATAGTCTATACCCTCTAGACTGGTCCAACATGAAGTCCAGTTGCAACAATCACAACACCTCCTCTAGATGTAGATGCAATGGCTATAAGGCCCGAAGACTACACTATTACAGAAGTGGTACTGGGGAGAAGAGATAAGCAGGGTGAACTGGACCTACTGAGAGAGGCCACCAAAGTAGAAGAGGTTTGATACATTAAAAAGGCCATAAGTTAAAGGAGGAAAGAGAAACCAATGCAAATCTCCTCACACTTCTGGCAGAACTTACATAGCCTCTGGCCGAGATCCATTCGGAAGCCTTTTCCTCCATATTTTTTCTTACACAGGGCGACATGGATTCTCTCCAGGCCATGAAGAAGAAGGCGTAGGCTTTGGACATGTGGGTCATCGAGCAGATAGCTGCCATAAGACAATTCCTAGTGGTGTGCCTCCTAGATATTTACCAGATCAATATTCTCCTCATCCAGGAAAATGGCTCTGCTATCATATGGGAGCATGACTTAGGGAAGTATGAAAAATGGAAGGCTAATTTAAAGGAAATTTTCAATGCTAGAGAAGAAGTTGTCACAGAGGTGGGATATTTGGGAGACAAATCATATGATTCTATCCAGGACTAGTACTCCAGACTTGGCCTCAAAATTGAGGTATGCAAGGAACTCGTTAAGGCCTTAAAGGAGAAGGTGACTGTGACTCAATATCCTTTGGGCCTATTTTAGGAATTTATGGTAGGGGTGTCACAGGTCAACCCCTTCACCACTAAGACATGAACCCCAGAGGACTACGTTCTCAGCAAATTTGATGAGAAAATGGAGTCTCTGTATCCAGTTGCCAGAGATTTTGACAGGGGCAGGTTATCAAGATTATCCAAGATGATGATCTGGGCACATGATGTTGTAAAGATGGTAGATGAGTTCTGAAACAGGGTCGAAGAAGTTGAAGAGAAGTTGGAGGTTGTCTGTAGTCAATGGGACAACATCAAGGACATAGACAAAGAAGGCGTAAGCCAAGTATTAGAAGCATTCAAAAGTAGTAAGGAGCAATAAGGTTCTCCAGAGTCTGGAGAATTCCATCGGCCGTGCATATTTTGTATTCTTTATTCTTTGAGCTTAAGCTCCCAGATCCTGGAGTTCCAGGTCCACAATTTTGTATTCTTTGAATGACCCACGTCCAATTTCCCTGGAGCTGACCAGTCATTATTAGACAGTTAATAAGGATGTCAGGAAGTAGGTGAATCTAGCAGGGCACATCGTCTCAAAAGATGATTCTGACAGGTGGTCTTCCCAAGGCGCTGCTCCAGCATAACACCTAGCGCATCAGAGATAGTGAGCTACTTTTCCATTAATGAGGCATGTAGCCTCAATCCATGGGGGATCCAATTTCTTCTATTCTCCCTCTGGCTCTCATCTCGAGGCCAATTATTCAATACCTCCTTTCTTGTCTCATTCCTCTGACATGTCAGACCTCTGCTCTTCCCGAGGTCATTGTAGTATGGTGCAGGTAGTATCGGCCATCAAAAATTGTATTTTATTGGTTGAGTGTTAGGTTAGTTTTAGGGAAAGCTAGTGTATAAATAATAAGTCCAACCTCATTGCAATTGTCGGCAAAATTGATGATTTTGCAATCCATAGCTATAGCATTTTGAGTTTTTATTTCTCGTAGTTGCAGAGCTCAATTCTCCTTAGTCTTTAGAATCTTTTAGTAGATAGATGCTCCCCTAGAGTTTTTGATGTACTCACTAATGATTCTAGAACACCATTAATGAAGAAAGAAAGATCCTGGCAATGCTATTGTTGGTCTCTTGATCTCTGACTTAATACTTTTCATGCTGTATGTTTCTTATGTCCCTTGCTCTAATATTTTATGTAGATTAACAACCTTCTTTCCCCTCGCTATTGAATATGTATGAACTGATGGTTTCGCGTGCATTCAATATTTTAGTGTAGCATATTAGAGCATGGTTTGATGTTTTAAATGTATTGGCATGACTATAGGTAGATGGAATGTCTCTAAACCTATCCTATCTTTTGAAGTTTATTTTGTGACTAACGAATGCTTTCAGGAGACCCTACTTACCTAAATCCCCGAAGAAGATGAGCTGAGATAAGCAGCTATCCCACCAATCAAAATAGTCACACTCCCAACCGAGCCCCTGCACTATTGAGACCCGACTCTCAGGTGCTTGAAGGCTTGGATAATCTCATTTCTCTAGACAACATTTATAGGCAAAGTTGGCCAGTACCCAGTGACAACTTATATCTGGTGGCAGACTCAGTCACAAACCTCCATCAACACCTTGGATACATGAAATACAAGTAGTTCCATCTAATTACCACCAATGCATCAAAGTCCCACATAATGGGGTGGAAGTAACAATTCCTGTAGATTGAAGCTACACTTGCAACAATGTTAAAGCATACTGTAATGCCCACCCTAGAATATTCCTATATTAGACAGATAGGACTATTGCTTTGACACTTTGGGTTTTATGATGGACTATGATTATTATTTAGTTAGCATTTTATGAGATATTTGAGCATATATAATTGGTTATTGCAGTTATTTGGACATATTAAATGAGTTATAATTTAATGATGAATGGCTAGAAATGAACTATCAGTAAAATGTTTTACATTGATTTGTGTTATGATGTTTATATTATGATTTAACCCTACTGACCCTATTATGGTTTGATGTTCACTGGGTGATGTGAGTGTAGGATGAGGAGGGGTAGTCGTAGTAACTCCTACGGGAGATCTACATGATGTCGCACTCTCCCTCCTTGTTTGCCACTGTTGGTTTATATTTATATTTGTATATGCATATCAGTTGATGATGCAGGATGCAGGTACCAGGCATCGTCTCCACCTAGCTACACAGGTCTGAGCGTGCCTTCAAAATCCTCAAACTGTTGATGTGTGGAGATTTAACCAAGTTACTCTCAAGGTTACCCATGGACT
>MU227531.1:342124-401046 GCA_018584345.1 Thuja plicata | reverse complement strand
TTAGTATATAAAGTAAGGAATATAATTGTGAATGAAATGTTATTTTCTTACCCTATCTCTTAAGTTCTAAATGTGAAAGTAAAGAAAGGAAATGAAATTCAATTTGGATAAGTAATGTAAATATGTTGGTAAATGATTTCATTAAGGGAACCTTAAGGAATGTAAATGTGAAGTAGTAATGATGTAATGATAAAAAAAAATTGTTAGTTGTAATTTTTGGTCTTAAGACCTAATTCCTTATGGGTTCCCTAGCGGGGAAATTACACATACAGTATGGTTCCTCACAATAAGGAAGTCCCAAAAGAATTTGTACCTAAAAATTCTAAAGACATGGCGATGAGAAGCTTTGGAAAGACACTAAAACTTGAAGAAACTAGTATGGGGGAATACAAACTAGACATGACTTCATCATTGACTAACATTCTTGTGTATCCAAGATCTTATGGGAAACCTTCCTCATATTTCACACCTACTGCATCAAAATAAAAAGACATTCACCAACCAAATGTTATGGTTAGAGCCTCTACTTCTCAAGAGGATGAAAAAGAAGCTAAAGTAGTCTTGGATTGGCTCTATAAAGGAGAACAGAAAGAAAATGAGGAAAAACATGTGCAGATATTCCCAAAAAAGTATGGGAAAGGATATGACCTTCAAAAATGGGATACAAAGGGAAAGGACCTTTAGGAGATAAAGGAAAAGGAATTGTGAACCTATACACATGGAATTCAGAAACACCAAAGACAAAACAGGATTAGGTTTCAATAACAAATCAGAAAACCCTACTTCCAGAGATGGTCCAATCTTTGATGAAGGAAGAGAGGATGAAGAATAAGAAACAACATTGGAGCCATGGACATATGATAGATTATTACACATTGGTAGTGAGTATCCCAAATATCAAGGAGAAAGATATGTACCTACCTTTATAGAAAAACAAGAGAATAATGTTCCTTTTTTTTCACAAACTGATGTCCAGGAAGTAGAGCAAACAAAAAAAGACTCTCCAAAAGTCCAATAGATAGAAGACACTCATGAAGAAACACCCCAACAAAAAAACGTACATCCTAACTAGGGGAAATTAGTAACAATCTCACATGTCCTAGATTTACCACACTTTGATCTATAAGTGGTTAATATGGTACATCAAGTAATTATTGTTGAGTTCTTAAATAGATATGATGATGAAATAATAGATTGACATGATTATGAATGGGATAACCTATCTAATGCTACTATGGACATTGAGGTAGATGTGATTCACAAATTTTCATCTTTATTGGAAAGAGAAGAGAGTTCTAACACTTCCCCTAACACAGTTGTCCCAGAATTAGATGAGATACCACTACCCAGGATTTTTGATGGAGATATTGGTTCTTTACTAGGTCTAGAAGACTTTCAAAGGATACAAGATATGAGTTCCAATTTGATGAGATAAGTATAAGAAATCTCAATTAATGAGTCGCTAGAGTTAGATCCACATATTACTAACAATGACCTTAATAATGATGATTCGACTCTTAATGAACTAAACGTTGGAGAAACTAACTTAATGAAACATGTCTTATTAGTTAATAGTCTTGACACTGACGCGATGTTGTCCCTACCAAAATCCAATTCATTATCCTTGTTAAAACTTGACTTGATTGATTTGACCAATTTAGATCCTACTCCTATCATGAAATTTCCCAATGACTATACTTTGGCATGTTATCTGAATGCTTGTGAACCTTATCCTTCTTCCAGCAATGCAAGGAGTGTGAACATGATAGAGGAGGATATAAAGTTTCTTAGTCACAAATTGAAAATTAAAAAACAAGAAAAGAACTAATGGTGAAAACCATGTTGTGGTAGTATCAGATTCTAAAAAAGTAAAAAATAAAATACGTATCTGATGGTGAAAACCTCTTAGAGGTGCCAAAAGATGAGATTCTTGATATCCTCCCTGAGCACTTTCAAGAAAGATCTCCAGTTCTGATAGAACCTACACAGCCAGCTAACATGGGAATAACAGTAGCTCCTCAATTTGTTCACCTAGCACAATCCTTATCAGAAGAAGAAAAGATACAATTCACTAAATTCCTCAAAGAGTAGAAATTAACTTTGCATGGTCTTACACTGATATGCCTAGATTTGATCCTGAGTTAATAATGCATCACTTATCTATAGCTCCTGGAATCAAACCCACGGAGAAAAAATTAAGGAATATGCATCCACTGTGGCATTATTAGTGAAAGCAGAGCTAGAAAAACTATTAAAAGATAGATTCATAAGAGTCGTCGCTTATGCATGATGGATTTCTAATGTGGTACTAGTTTCTAAAATAGATAAACATATCAGGATCTACACAGACTTTAGAGACCTAAACAAATCTTTTCATAAAGATGATTTCTCATTGCCAAACATTGATATGATTATAGATCTCATAGAAGGATATCAGATGTATTCTCTTATGGATAGATTCTTGGGCTATAACCAAATTAAGATTACTCCTAAGGACCAATAAAATATAGCATTTACATGCGCATGGGGAATATTTTTCTGGAACTTCATGCCACTTGGACTAAAGAATGTTGGCGCTACATACCAAAGAGTTATGACAATAATCTTCCATGATATGATACATTAGCCAAGTCAAAAATAAGAAAAACTCACATTGAAGACTTGAGAAAGATACTAGATTGCATGGAGCAATTTCAACTCAGACTTAATCCAAAGAAATGTGCATTTGGAGTCCAATCTGGGAAACTCTTAGGGTTTATTGTATCAGCTAAAGGAATCCAGGTGGACCCTAAAATGGTAAAAGCTATACTGGAAATTTCACCACCTTGCAATATCAGTAAAATGAGGACGCTTCAAGGAATACTTCAATCCATCAGAAGATTTATGTCCCAACTAGTAGATAGAGCGCAACCTTTCACAAAACTACTACATAAAGGTGTTACTTTCAAATGGGATGAGTATTGTGAAAATAACTTCAAAGAATTAAAAGATTACTTGGCTACTCCTCATATTCTTATGGTGCCTATTCATGGAAAACCACTACTACGCTATATCTTAGCTATGGCTACATCGCTTGGAGTATTGCTAGCACAAGAGGATGAAAAAAAAAAGGAAAAATCAATCTATTATATCAGCTGGACCTTAGTGTCTTATGAAATCAATTACAATATCATTGAAAAATCTTGCTTAGCATTTGTTTTCACATCCCAGAAATTGAGACACTACATGCTCTCGCATATAGTGAAACTTATTGCAAAAATACATCCTCTCAAATATCTCTTGAGTAAAACAACATTGACAATAAGACTAGCAAAATGGGTCTTAAGTCTAAGTGAATTTGATATTGAGTATGTGGACAGAAGGGATATCAAAGGAATATTCCTAGTAGATCAACTAGTTGATTCACCATTGCAAAATGATACACCTTTGATAATTGAATTCCAGAGAAACAATCATGCACTTAACTGAATATCCATGGAAGATGTATTTTGATGGTTCTTTCACACAACAAGGATCTAGAGTAGGGTTTATATTCATCACTCCTCAAGGCTATAAGATACCCAAGGCATATAAATTAATGTTTCCATGCACAAATAACATCTCAAAATATGAAGCATTGGTAAATGGACTCAAGCTTTATATGGAATGGAAAATCATAGAGTTACATGTGTATGGTGACTCTCAGCTCATTATCAACCAAGTAAATTGAGACTATTAGATAAAAGATGAGAAAATGATGTTGTACAAATAGTTGGTTGAAGATTTGAAAAAAGTACTTTATCTTCATCACATTCCAACAAATACCAAGAATGGAAAACAAAGCTGCAGATGCTATGGCTACGCTAGCATCCATGTTACACTAGAAGAACACCAATTCTGCTATGACTTCTTGGTGGAATAATTATCCTTTCTAGCCTTTGATACACCTGAATCCAAATTTATTTATGCTTTAAATGCCCAAGACCAATCCTGATATGCCAAAATAATTTCTTATCTTACTCATCAACCTATACCCAATGGCCTATCCAGGAATGAAAAACAAGCTTTAATTAAGAAAACATCATGTTATGTCCTCATCACTACTAACTTATATAGACGAGGTCTTGACATAATGCTTCTTAGGTGTTTAGAACAAGAAGAGTCTGAATGCGCATTAAAAGAGGTTCATGAAGGTGTACATGGATCACACTCAAATGGATTTTCATTAGCTAAGAAACTATTAAGAGTTGGCTATTATTGTCCTACAATCAAAAAAAGATGTTGTTCAATATTCCAAAACATATCACAAATGTCAAACACATGAAAATCTTATCTATGCTCCAACAAGAGAACTCATACCTTTTATAACACATTGGCCATTTCAGCAATGGGCCTTTGATTTGGTTGGGTAGATTTATCCTAATTCTTCAAGTGGACACAAGTACATCATTAAAACCATTGAGTATTTCACTAAGTGGGTTGAGGTCATGTCGCTAATCAAAGCCACTAGCAAAAAAGTTTCTATGTTCATCTTGAACTATATTATTTTTAGGTATGGGATACCCTCTTCTATTGTAATATACAATGGGGGTCAATTCAAAAACCAAGAGATTGAGGACCTTTGTACACAGTTTCATATCAATCATAATTGTTCTTCAATCTATTATCCTCATGGTAATGGACAAGTTGAGGCTTCAAACAAGAACATTCTAAAAATCTTACATAGAATTGTGAGTAAGTCTAGAAGAGACTGGCATTTGCAACTAAATACAACATCATGGGCCTGCAGAACAAGTATCCAAACACTAACTAGAGCCACACCATTTTCTCTAGTCTATGGCATAGAAGTAGTGCTACCCATTAAAGTAGAAATTCCATCTTTGCGAGTATCTCTCAAAGGTCTTGTTACCGATGAACAATACCGCATTGATAGGGTTCATGCATTAGAACTACTTGATGAGCCTAGGCAACAAGCATTCGATCATCTCAAAGTGTATCAGAAAAGAATGTCAAAAGGGTACAATAAGAAGGTAAAACCATGAAAATTTCAAGTGGGGGATCTCATTCTCAAAGAGAATCCTAAAAACCAACCAAATAGAGAACAAAAAGGAAAGTTTAAACCCAACTGGCTGGGGCCTTATGTTATTACTGCAACTTTTGGGACTGGAGCTTATCAGTTAGCTACACTTGAGGTAGATTTTCTTCTTGATCCTATAAATACTATACACTTGAAGTGGTTCTACACTTGACATCTGGCTGACAGAACCTGTGTAGTGAAATAGTTCTAAAAAAATACCAAAAAAATCAAAAAATTAATCCTGAAGAAATCCAAAAATAGTGGAAAAAGTCCTGAAAAAAGGTATCCTTGGTGAAAACCTGGCAATCAGGCGCTTTGATACTAACAAAAAAATAAAAGAAATAGAAAAAAAAAGAACAAAAAAAATTGAAAAAGAGAAAAGTGCCTTGGCAAAAACCTGGAAAATAGGCATCTTGGTAGCAAAAATAAAAAGCTTTGCCGAGTGGTGAAAGCCTGGCAAACAGGCGTCACTTGTACTCTGTGCTCCACCTATAAATGCACTGCTGACACTAAAACTTCATGATCACACCTATGCTATTGGTTGACTCTGATTCCTTACAAATTTCATATCCTTGCCTGGGATTTGTCTACATTTGCATCTTAGGAATAGTCATTCTGCACTGGGGGCATCTTTTCTAGCATGTTCAATCCATGTCTGCTAGGTTGTCCTAGGTTCCTGTCTAGGATGGTTTGCCTCTCACAATAGTATTTCTCAATACTTGCATCAAAATGTCACTATGACAAACAAAGGTGTTTCTTAAACACAACCTACCTTTAACAAACGTCATACTAGTGTTTCTCAACACTTTAATCGCACTAGTGTTTCTCAACACTTTAATCAAATAGTGTTCCTAAACATTACATTGGATTGCAATTGCTAACAAAGATAATCCCATATACTCAGACATGAAAAACATATTGCATGATTCAAAGTTCTAATTGATGATACTCTACTCTACTTGAAAAATGAATCAAAGGTATTTCCCAATGCTACTTAAACATATAGACTAATCTTGGTTTGATTATGACTCTTTTATGTTCCAATGATGTTTCAAACTAGGGGCATATAAGCTGTTATGAATTTTCTTTGATTGATTATCAATTGGCTATTGTTATGTCTTCTGAGTTACTCCATGACATCTATTCAAAGACAAAGAGTCGCAAGGATAGGGGACATAATATTTTCTTGGTTTTCTGTGTATGGTGACTATTTCAAAGACCCTATAAATTTTACCTAACTTGGATGTTTATGGTAAGAGCTACCAACATGAATGGATAGAAGCATATATCTCGATCCTTGTTATGTGTAAACTACGGTGAGGTTGAACCAATTTCCTTGTCTATTTCTACATCAGATTCTAAGTAAGGTGTATGATACATTATATACCCAAGGATATGAATATTGAAGTTCATTGCAGGTCACATATCTTACATTACACACGAACAAAAGATGATTCTAAAAAAAAAGGAGATAACTGACTAGTCATCCTAACCTCTATACCTTGATGCTTAGGTTTATTTCCGACATTGCCTCCAAAACACATAGTATTCATACTTTCATGATACATTGTGGGTATTAGTGACAGTTGTACTATCTGATGATGTTCGTTAAAAAAATGCCCAATGATGATAAAAATGCTACAATATATACAAATCAGTGACAGTCCTAAGAATCTTCATGTAGATGCATTTATAGATTGTATGATTCATTTTAAGAACAACATAAGGACTTGAGCTCAAAATGATTTCCTGGTTCATTCAAAATTCAAGTTAACTACTTAATCTACAGTACTGGTATCAATGTCATTGCATATCCATGGCATACATTTTGCATTCATAAATGAGAAAGAGAAAATAAAAAATCAAAGCATTCAAGCATTGCATTTATTGCTACATCCTAATTGAATCCATACATATATTTACATAAATAAAATCTCAAAAACATACATTTTCATATTCATCTAGAATCATTAAAACACATTTATATATCAGTAATAAATTAAAGATCATAAATGATTTCATCACATGAATCTATTCTAACTCGTCAAGAGACGAAGTACATAATCACATGTGAATCAATCTAAACATCTATCAAGAATGAGAATCCATGAACATATCAAGATTAGAAACAACTATCTTAGATATATCAATGATGGAACATATAAAAAATGTGGAACTATCTACAAAAGAGTATCACTATGATCACAATGAAACAGATGTACATGTATACAAGTTTGTAATACAATGGATAATATCAGAAGGATCAATATATACAAAATGTCTCAAAAGATCACAAGTATAATATCAGGTATGACTGCCACCCTCTCCCTGATTTGGAGGAGGAGGAGGAGGTGGTGCAAGATAAGCTGGTGGAGGCATTGCTCCCTCTAACTATTGTGCCACTCGATAATATTAAGGATCTCTTTGTCCCTTTGGAACTGTCGCATAATATAAACCAAAATAGTAATCAATTATCTGGCCCTGATGAGTCGATATTTGGGCCTATATATCTCGGTCTGATCTGAGCCTATCACCTTATCAATCTCTCTCTAATCTCAAATGCTCAAGCTGACTATCTCTATCATCCATTAAAGCCTCTAGAGTGGTGATCCAAGCCTTGAGTTTCTCACGCTCTCACTGACACTAAGACAAAGCATCACCATCTCTGCCAAAATCTCTACATGTATCCCTAGGTGGATCTTGTCCAGGAGGTCCACCTCCTCCACTAGGTACCTATCCTAAGGGTCTCTATTTCTCTCTGGTCAGTAATGGACCTTGATCTCTCTATGGAGGCACAAAATTGAAGCGATTCTATTTGCCATTGGCACCCTCTCCGCTGCCACCCACTACACCACCACCCATATCATCTCCATCATCTCCATCATCCTGACCATGTTCATGACCTCTGTCTGGAGGAGGGAACCTACCATCTCTCCCTTTGTCTCTCCCTCCATCTCTCCCCCCACCTCTCTGATCTTTCTGGGCTCCACCTCTACCTTTAATAGGTCTATCATCAGCTAGATCATAATATAAAGGATCCTCTATGTGAGGAGCTATCTCCTTAGGAGCTATGAAATGTGGAAAGGGATACTATAACATATGGGAAAGATAACCATCGGTGTACCCTACATCTATAACCTCTAAAATATAATCCCATCCAACCATGACCATCTAACTGATCTCTAGTTGTGCAGTCTCATATACCAATCGAGCCTCCCAAAGAGGCTCCTCATCATGAATCTGGGCATAAGCTGTCAAATCATGTGATCGGTCCTATACACGACAATACTATCATAGTACTTAAGTAACCAAAAACCACTGTAAAATATACTGGGTCTGCCCAATCAAGTACCTACTTTGGAAAAATTATGACATCTGTCGCCGATTCGAGGTCCACTCCTCACAATCTAAATATGGTCGCCATGTCACTACTATCATATAATCAAGAACACGACGCCAGTACTCCACCTTTCCCAGATGGGGCTGCTGAATGCAAGTGGAATACATATAAACATAAGGATGCTCAAGTGCCATCTACCTATCTACAATAGGCCATGTAACTAGGATGTGCTCCTAGGCCCAGATCTGCAATATTAGGATACCAATAGTCATGTTGCAAGAATACTCATATACTATCTCATGTAACTCATGATAGATATGGGCTAAGATGAATCTACCCCAGCCAAATCTATGTGATGAAACAATCATCTTCTCCAAGGTCACAACCTAGGTGCACATAAATCCATGTTGTCCTTAGTCAGGCATGAGGATGCCCCCAATCAATCTAGCAAGATAAATAGGTAATTGATCGTAATGATCGCACATTTAGTCCTATGTCAAGTATCTACAGACTATGGTCTAATATTTGAAATACCTCTGGGCTGATCGATCATAATGATCACACATTTAGTCCTATGTCAAGTATCTACAGACTATGGTCTAATATTTGAAATACCTCTGGGCTGATGCAATAGCTATCAAAGAATGAGACTCAAACTGTACCTCCCAACCCATTACTAGAATACATAAAATGTGTCACACATCCTCAAGTGTGAATGTCATCTCACCAGTCGAGTGATGAAAGGTGTTGTGCTCTGAATGCCATCTCTTGGCAAGCACAGTCAACAACCCCCAATTTACACTGATGTTGGGTAAATCTATAAGCAAAGTCAAACCCAGATGTGCTATAACCTGTAACTCTATATGTGTTAGGGTGCATGATAAAGCAAGGAATCATCCTGGAAAAGGTCCTCTAATGGACACTACCTCAAAGTCAATCTGTTAATAGAACACAAGTATAGGTTCAAATGAGTATTCTATCTAAGGAAAATACGTAGAAAGGCTATCAGTTAAGTGTTTTTGGTCTTCTGAAAGAGAAAAATAGTCAACATTGGAAGAAAACTAACTCTTAAACCAAAAAATGACTGTATTTTTACAGGGTGTGATCCAAAACACTCGATGCGATACGCGATTTCCTAGATGCAATGGAGAATTTGGGAAGTGATCATGTTTTGATAGGATGCAATGCGGGATGTCGGGTGCGATCCTACTTTCATAGGATGCGACAAAATTCAAAGACCTACAATTTTTTAAAACATGTGATACACATTTGACAAACGAGATGCGATCCTAAATTAACCAGATGTGATCTAGGATTTTTGGTAGAAATTGGATGCAAAATGGGATTAATCATATGTGACCCAAGACACAGGGTGCAATGCGGAATTGAAAGCTTAATAACTCCTACAAAAATTGACAAAAATGAAAACTGCAAACATGAAAAGGTAGGTATTGATGTCGATGTGCAAGCATGAATTGGTGCTTCTCCATGGGGACCACCATCTTCTCTATAGAGCTCTAAATTTACAAAGGATAAAAGTGAAAATGAATGGGTAACAAGTGAAACTCCTCCCGGACCATCAAAATTCAATTTTGTTCTTCTCTGATCTATTGGGAGAAAAATAGAATGCGCAGATGATGTTTTCAACAACATGCTACATATTTTACAATAGCTTCCCCAAAAATGTAGAATTTCCTATTGATGGGTCTCTATGACCGGGTCTGCCAACAGATGTAAGTTGTCACCAGGTACCGGGGTATCGGCCAACTTCACCTGTAAAGGTTGTCTAGGGAAATGAGATTCCTCAGGACTTCAAGAACATGAGAGTCAAGTCTCAACAATGTGAGAGCTTAGTTGGGAAATGTGACTGTTTTGTTCGAGGGGATAGCTGGTTATCTTGGCTCATCTTCTCTGGGGATTTAAGTAAGCAAGGTTGGTGTAGGAGCACCCAAACTAAACCACATTCTCCTATGGACCCTAAGGTTTCATTAAAGGTCCTAAGAGGCCTCTACAAACTTAAACACTAGGGTTAGTCATTGGATCACCATGTAAGACCATAGTACCAAGATTGGTACAATATGAGCCCTTTGGTCACTATGAGTCAATTATGATTCCAAGCCCTAGAAATAGGTTGTTTTTTATTTTTTAGTGTTTGGATCCACTAGGGATCATGTCAATAACATCTTGACCAAATTTGGTCACTAAATTTGCAAAAATGCATAAAATGTAAAAGTTGCTCAAAAGTTGTCAAGCAACTTTTGAGCAAACTTAATAGATTTTCAAAAATCAACTCCCAAACGGTCAAGTTGGTTCAAACTTGGTTTGTAACCATTGGGAGTGCCTAAAATATCCCTTTTAGGTGGATGGTAGGCTGATCATGTAATCATCATTTTTGAAATCAATAAAAATAACCATTTTCTTGCATTCTGAAGCATTCATTCACAGGAGTATGGGAGTCTAACACAGAGTTATAGTGGTTTGAATCTTATTCCTTTTGGCTTTGGTCTCATGCTTTGATCGATCATAGTTTGCAAGTTGTAGATTTTACAAACTCACCGCCTGGATTATAGGCCCTAATTTAGGGTTTCTAGAAGAATTAAGTGTATCTTCACTTTCCACCATGGGAATCTAATGCCCCTTGGTAGAAAGGTTGTTCTTAGGATTCTTTTCAATATACTACAAGATAGGGTTCTCAAGTTGTAGGGAAGTGGGAAAGAATTAATGCCCTAGGTGTATATTCATATGTATGCACCAATCCTAATTTAGGACAACATTCATATCTTTTGTCTTGGGATTGATCAGAGGCTCTAAGTTAGAGGAGGAGACATTTATGCATCCCCTCACATGATCCAATAGTAATTTTGTGCATTGGACGTATCTACATGGTACTTTTAGTGTAATTGGAGGCCTAATTAGGGCTAATTGGTAGAGCAATTTGGTTCACCATCCTGCCTTATTTTCAATTCCAAGTTCTAAGGCTTTAGTACAAATTCTTTTGTCATAAAGGGTGTCCAAATCCTAGATCAATTCTTGTAGTTGTGTGGAGAAATCTCAGATGAGATCAAAATTCCCTCTGAAAAAGGCTACAAGCAAAACATAGGTTTTTGAAGCAACCATGGTGTGTGGATTGTCTTTAAGTGAAAGAACCATAGGAACTAAGTATTAGGGACCTAAATAGACCATAACTACAAGCATAGGTCACCCCTGGTCCTACATGTCACTTTGGGGGTATTCTTGTGATTTAGGGTCATTTGGCTTATGAGACCAACCTAGGTAGTTGGTGTTGAAGGATTGATAAGACCTAGTGATTAGGTCACCCTTGGGGTTGTGAGAACCTTAATCAAGTCCTTCTCCTATACTTGTGATAAGTGTCAAGCCTTTGGCTCTCTCGAGTTAGTGATCTAGGGTATCTTTCCCTATTAAGAATACCATTGCAAACTTCATGTTGCCCACTTTATATCAAGTGGTATCAGAGCTATGTCTGTTCCTAAGGATGATGAGATGCCTTCAAGGGTTAAAAATGTTGAACTTGCAAATATGGTGAAAGAACAAAGGATAGAAAATGTAGCCTTAAAAAGGAGGATCCAAGAGTTGGAAAATAAGGTGGAGAGGGGTAAAGGAGACACTTCTGGTGGCAAAGAAGGGAGTGAGTGAGAGAGTTACAACCCTGATCAGGATGTGAGAATTTCTATAGACCAGAGACCTTTCATGGATGCCTTGAAGTCTATGGGGAGAAGAACCATGGATGAGAAGTTGGATTTGCCAACTTTTAATGGAAAGATGAATGCAGACTTGGCCTTGGATTGGGTAGAGGCCTTAACAAGTTTTTTTGAGTGTGAGGACATCCTTGAGAAGCAGAGGGTGAAGATGGAAAGATCCAAGTTGAAGGGAGCAGCCCTAACTTGGTGGAACTTCATCCAAATAGAGAGGGTGAAGAATGGAAAGAGCATGATCTCTTCATGGAATAGAATGGTTGCATTGGTCAAGGAGACCTATGTGCCTGAAGAGTATGGGGTTCAACTCCATATGAGGAAGAAAAGTCTAAAGAAAAAGGATATGGATGTAGGCCTATATAATGAGGAGTTCCTAAAATTATGTATGAAGACAAATGTGGCAGAAGATGAAGAAGAAAAATTGGCAAGATATATGAATGGTCTAAAAGTATCCATTCAAGAGGAACTAAGCCTACATTGCCCTACCATAGTGAACAAGTGCTATCAAATGGCACTCAAGGTAGAGGAAAAGTGGAAGAGAAAGTAGGAATTTGGAAAGGGAAAGGGAAAGAGTAATGACAGTGGGAAGAACTTTAGGGGTAGAGGAACCTCTTGGAATAGAGAGAAATACAGTGGTAGCAGCAGCAGGAACCCTGAACAAGGAGATAAATAAAATAGTGATACACACTCCAGAGGTAACTATAGAGGGAGAAGACCCTTAAATAGGGGAAGGAAAAATAGTGGTAGAGGAAATGGACTATTTAGGTGCTACTATTGCAACCAATTGAGACATCATGCAGGCAAGTGCCCTGAAAAGAGGAACAATAACAATGGTGGAGAAAGGAGAGCACAACTCATCCAAGAGGACAAGCAGGAAGAAAATTCAAACCAAATGGACTTAGAACCAAAAGAAGGACAATGCTTGATGATGAGGCAAGTCTTCCTCCAAGTGCCACACAGCCAAGAGCCTCCACAAAGAAAGAACCTCTTCCGAACAAAGATCAAATGTAATGGAAAGGTATGTCAATTACTTATTGATTCTGGCTCCACTAGAAATCTTGTTTCTTGTGAAATGGTACAGAAGTTAAACCTCCCTAAGAAACCTCATCCTTTTCCTTACCATGTGTCTTGGCTTACAAAAGGCCAGCAAACCTTAGTCACTGAACAGGCTTGGGTAGAGTTTTCAATCTCAGATTTCAAGGATAAATTTCTTTGTGATGTGGTTGAGATGGATGCTTCCCACATCCTCTTAGGCAGGCCCTGGTAGTATGATGTTGATGCTACCCACCACGGCAAGAAAAATACCTATTCCATCACTAGAGATGGGAAAACATTCACTATGAAGCCCCTACCTGACATTAAAATAGAGAAGGAGCCTACTATCATAACCATGGGAGGAAAATAGATGCTTAAAGTGTTGAGTGAGTCTTAAACTAAAGCATATGTCTTAATATCCAAACCTAAGGACAATGTTAGATCTGATAAGGATGATCCTATACCAAATGAAACCAAATAGTTTCTTAAAAAGTACAGTGCTGTCATTGTCAGCGATCTGCCCACAACCCTCCCTCCCTTGAGAGATATTAGTCACCAAATTGACTTAATCCCTGGCTCCTCCTTGCCTAACAAAGCCCCCTACAAGATGAATCTAGCTTAGCATGCTGAGATAGCAAGGCAAGAGAATGAATCGATAAAGAAGGGACAAATCCAAAAGAGTCTTAGTCCTTGTTCCGTCCCTTTATTTTTGGCACCCAAAAAGGATAGAAAATGGAGATTGTGCACTAACAGCAGAGCCCTAAACAAGATCACCATAAGATATAGGTTCCCCATGCAAAGAATTGAGGATCTACTAGATCAACTAGGAGGTGCATGCTATTTCACTAAGATAGACTTAAAATCCTGATACCATCAGATAAGGATCAAACCAGTAAATGAATGGAATACATCATTCAAGATGACTGAAGGTTTGTTTGAATGGTTAGTAATTCCTTTTGGGCTAAGCAATGCCCCTAGTACTTTTATGAGACTTATGAATGAGATATTCATTGATTTCATTGGAAAATTTGTTGTTATTTACCTTGATGACATACTAATATTTATTCATAGCAAGGAAGAAAACCTTAATCATGTGGAATAGGTACTAAGAAGATTCATCAGCACAAATTGGTGATCAATTTAGAAAAGTGCATGTTTATGAAGAAGGAACTTGTGTTCCTAGGATTTGTGATTTCACAAGGAACTCTCAAAATGGATCCATAAAAAGTTACAGCCGTGGTTAATTGGCCCCCACCCAAGAACCAAGGAGATGTAAGGAGCTTCCATGGATTGGCTACCTTCTATAGGAATTTTTTTAAAAACTTTAGTCATGTATGTTCACCAATACTTGACACCATTAAAGGAGGCAGAAAGAACAAGTTTGCTTGGACAAAAGAAGCAAATGATGCATTCCAATACTTGAAGAATAGAGTCTCTCGGTATCCTATCTTGGTTCTTCCTAATTTCAACAAGGTCTTCATAGTGGAGAAAGATGCATGTAACTTGGCCATAGGGGCAGTCCTAAGCCAAGAAGGTAAACCAGTTGCCTTCTTCTCAGAGACATTAAATGAGGCTAAAAGGAAGTACTCAACCTATGACTTGGAACTCTATTCCATGGTCCAAGTCCTCAAGAAATGGAGACACTACCTAATTCCTAAAGAGTTTGTAGTATACAAGGAAAATCATGCACTAAGTTTTCTTAATTCACAAGAGAAACTCTCTGTCAAACATCTAAAATGGGTAGAACAGTTGTAGGCCTACACCTTCAACATCAAACATAAGAAGTGTGTAGCAAAAAAAGTTGCTGATGCACTTAGTAGGAGGGTTGGTCTGGTGGAAGAGATCCAACTCCAAAGTGTGGGAATTGATTCCCTTAAACACTTATACCCTGATGATCCTGATTTTGCAGAGATTTATCAAGTTTGCACAAACATGGTTGGCAGATACCACACCGATTTTTCTGAATATCTGATTCAAAATGGACTCCTATTCAAAGGAGCTCAAATCTGCATCCCCAAATGCTCAATGAGGGAAAATATAATAAGGGAGAAGCACTGTGGTGGACTAGGAGGACACTTTTGCATTGACAAGACTGCAAACATGGTGAAAAGAAGTTATTTTTGGCCAAGAATGAACAATGATGTCAAGAAGTTTATTGAAACTTGCACCATTTGTCAGCAAGAAAAAGGTATGTCAAAAAATCAAGGGTTATATCAACCCCTACCAATTCCCTCTAGACCTTGGGAATCAATCTCAATGGATTTTGTCATGGGATTGCCTAGAACAAAGCAAGGTGTTTTTGTGATAGTGGATAGGTTCAGTAAAATGGTCCATTTTGTACCATGTAAAAGCACTAATGATGCTTCTCATATTGCACATATCTTATTTAGAGAGGTATTTAGGATCCATGGTTTTCCTCAAACAATTGTATCTAACAGGGATGTGAAGTTTCAAGGCCATTTTTGGAGAACACTCTTCAATAAACTTGGCACTAATCTAACCTACAGCTCTGCCTATCATCCACAAATGGATGGGTAGACTGAGATGGTTAATAGATCCTTAGGAAATCTCCTAAGATGCCTAACTAGATAGTATGCACATATTTGGGATGTAATCTTGCCCCAAGTAGAGTTTTCTTTTAATGATTCTATGAATAGGTCAACCGGAAAGACCCCCTTCCAAGCAGTATATGGCCTTCACCCCAAAGGACCATTGGATCTAGTAGAACTCCCATATGATTTTAGAATCAATGCTCAAGGACAAGAACTAATAGAACTTATAACAAAGGTGCAGAATGAGGTGAAATAAGCACTACAACAAGCAACTTTGAAATACAAGGAACATGCAGACAAAATAAGAAGGGAAATTCACTTCAAAGGTGGACACAAGGTATGGGCATTCTTGAGGAAAGAGAGACTACCTAATGGTAGATATTCCAAACTTCATATGAAAAAAGTTGGACCATCCAATATCCTTAACAAAATGGGTGAGAATGCATATGATATCTCTCTTCTTCCTACCTTGAAAATTTCTCCAATATTCAATGTTGCAGACCTAACTCCATACAAGGTTACAATAGATCAACTAAATGATCACAGCACACAAACAGGTTTGAATGAGGAAGACTATGTCACCAATCTCCCACCAAGCAAGCCAGTGGAATTGGATTCCATTTTGGACACCAAAGTCTTGAAGCAGACCAAAAAGAACAAGTACATGCAGTACTTAGTTAAATGGAAAGCTCTTCCTTCCATAGATGCTACTTGGATGATTGACGACCAGATCAAGTAGCATGGAACTTCATTGGAATAGTTACCCTCAAGTGGGAACTTGACTTCTCATCTCATGGTGAGTATGGTGCAGGAGCACCCAAACTAAACCACATGCTCCTATGGACCCTAGGGGTTCATTCAAGGTCCTAAGAGGCCTCTACAAACTTAAACACTAGGGTTAGTCATTGGATCACCATGTAAGACCATAGTACCAAGAATGGCACAATATGAGCCCTTGGGTCACTATGAGTCAATTATGATTCCAAGCCCTAGAAATAGGTTTTTTTTGAGTTTTTATTGTTTGGATCCACTAGGGATCATGTCAATAAAATCTTGACCAAATTTGTTCACTAAATTTGCAAAAATGCATAAAATGTAAAAGTTGCTCAAAAGTTGTCAAGCAACTTTTGAGCAAACTTAACAACTTTGCATTAGGGGTTTCCTTAAAGCATCTACTAACTTTACCAAATAAACTTCAAAAGATATTGCAGAGTTAGAAATATAACATCTACCTATAGTTATACTAAACATTCAAAACATCGACAATGCTCTAACACGCTACACTAAATACTGAAGAAATACAGAACCATCAGCTCATATTTAATCAATAGAAAAGGAAAAGGAGGTTGTTATTCTACTTAAAGTATTAGAGAAAAGGACATAAGAACATAAAGCATAAAATACCATCAACCCAGAGATCAGAATGCTAACAACATCATTGATAGAACCCTTCCTTCTTCATTAACATGTCTCCAGCAAGCACTGGTGCATATTACAATGGTGGCTCCAAGGGAGAAATTAACTTCTAAAAGCTTCTAAAACTGAGGAGCATTGAGATCTGCAACTAAGAACTAAGAAAATTGAAATGCTATTAGTTATGGACTGCAAAATCATCAATTTTTCTAACCCTTGGAATGAGGCCAGACTTATTATTTATACACAAGTTTTTGACCTAAAATTAACCTAACTTATTTTACACTTAACAATATAATACTATTTCAGGTGGCCGGTACTACTTGTGCCATGCTACAAAATACCTCAAGACAGAAAAGGTCTGACATATTAGAAGAATAAGACAAGAAAAGAGGAGCAGAAGAATCCACCTCGAGAAGAGAGCTGAGAGGAGAAAAGAAGAAATCTGATCCCCCAGGGATTAAGGCTACATGCCTCATAAATGGGAGAGCGGCTCATTGTCTTTGATGTGCTAGGTGTTACATTGAAGTGCCACCTTCAGAATACCATCTGTTAGAACCCTCTTGTCAAGCTGACATGCCTTGTTTTGGTTACCTACTTTTTGACACCCTTTATTAACTACCTTGAAGGCGATCAGTCAGTTTTGGGAACCAGGACAAGGGTCACTTTAAAGAATTTCAAAAAATGATATTGGATCCAAGACTCTAGGATATAGGAGCTTGTGCCCCAAAGAATGAATGAATACAAAGAAATTACATCTCCTAATGATCATCTCCGGAGCCCATAGGATTTTATTGCTCCTTAGTATCATTGAAGGTCTGCAGGAGCCGGGTGATTCTATCTTCGTCTATGTCCTTAAGGCCCGCCCGACAGTATTTGGCCACCTCCACTTGCTCACCCAAATCTAGAACATTTGCCTTGAACTCCATGACCATCTTGGTTGAGTCATGAATTTGAAGCACCATGTGAGTAAGCCTTTCCATTTTTTCTCCATCCATTTCCTCTGGGGATCCATACCGAGACTCCATTAGCTTGTCAAACTTTCCCAGGACATATTAATCTGGAGTGCATGTTTTAGTGCTGAAGAGATTAGCTTCAGAGACCTTCAAGATGAATGACTTATACAAATTGAAATAATATTGAACTTCCTAGAATTTTTCACGCATAGTCCCTACCAATTACTTGATTACCCCTAATGTGAGGTCAAGTCTAGAGTGCTGGGTTTGGACAAAGTCAAAAGACTCCTCTCCTAAAATTCTGGCTTCGAAGACAATTTATTCTTCGATGTCGATGAGCTCTTCTATCTCAGCCTTCCATGCTTCATAGTTTTCAATGTCTCCCTCCCAAATGGAGATAGTAGTTTCGGCTTGATGTAGAATATTGCTGGAAGCATACAAGTCTGGGAGTGTGGATATTAAGAAATGTCAGACGTTTCTCACTTGTTTTGTAACCCGCTCATCAACTGCCTGGGCTTTTCTTTTCATCGCCCTTAGAAAATCTATGTCACTCTAAGGGAGTGGTGCATCGGATGTGGTGGGGCCTGGAGGAATGGCAGTAAGAGGCTATGCAAGCTCTGTCAGTAAACCCATGAGATTTGCATTCTTTTCCTTTTCTGCCATGAATTTCTGGGCCTCCTTTTGATAGCGGGCCACCACTGCCTTGGTCACTTTTTTTAACAGGTCTAGTTCACCCTATTTTCCTCTCTTCCCAAGTATTATCTCAGTGATAGAGTACTCATCAGCCTTAATCATTTCTTCATCTACATCTGGGGAAGGTTTCGTAATTACCACAACTGTATCTCCACCCGGCCCAGTCTGAAGAGTATGGACTATCTGGGCTTTCTTGTTCTTGGGAGGGTTCTACATTTGCACCATCATCTTTGCCAAGGAGAGATGGGCCTTAGGTGTCGCCAGGACCTTCCTCTTGTGAGACTCCACCAACCATTGTGGTGGTAGAGGTGGCTTTGCAGCTAGAATCTATTCCTGTGATTTCTCCCTGGGATCTTGTTGCACCCCTTTGACAGTCTAAGCCATTTCTGACTCCTTCCCTATATTGTTAGGTTCACTGGAAATACTTACCCCTATGGTACTTGTATCTTTGGCCCCAATGTCTACATCCTTAATGATGTTAGGATCATTATTTTCTTCCCTGGGGTTCCTCTCCTCATCCTGATGCTACTCTTCATCAACTTCTATTGCTGGGATGCTTCTCTTCATCCCCAACTATTACTTTTATAGGCAGCATTTAGAGCACAAAAACTGGGGTCACGGTTGCTCTCGTGGGTCTAGTTTCCCCAACCGATGATATTTTCTCATCCTGTGTCTGCCTGCCCTCAGTCCTTGTAACCTATTTCTCTAGGACTTTCAAGATATCCACCTATTCTTGTCCCTTTTCTTCTTTTGGTCGGGCTTCCTGCTCTTGTGCAGCTTCTTTTCTTGGGAAGTTTCTTTCAAGAGGGGGCGCAGTTTCCTCTTAGGCAGTGATTTCTTCAACCAATCTTTGGATATCTCCCTGCAAGTTCCCAAATTCATCAGTTCCAAAAAAATCATCAAATTCATACCTGGAATGGGAGTTCTTCAAGATATCCTTAGGTTCTTTGTCCAGCTCTGAAGAGTCAAAAGAAAGGATCTGTACTTCTTGGATGCTTGTCATCCCAAGTTCTCGATCCACCCTTGGTTGAGAGTTAGTCTTCCTTTTCTTTCTCTTGGTTATCAAAGGGGGCCCTGCATCAATTATAGCTTCATGCTCCTCTTCCACTCTGGATCTTGTTGCTCGGACCATCAATGTTGCCAGTGAAGGGGAGGAGGGAGGATGAATGGGCCTGGTCATGAGTACTAGGGTGGCCAACCGCATGATTGACTTATCTTTCATTAGCTGGAAGATCGTCAGTGTCTGTTGCATTTTCTCTTTTATGGGGGTCGCAGATGGGGTTTGCAATGGGGTGCCCATTATTCTTTTTCCTTTATCCTCCCCCTATGAGGAGGTTCTAGCCCTAGAAGCCAAGCCCCACACTATCAGGCCAACTTTGCATGTACTCCTTAGGCATGCCTTCTTGAAATATGTGTGGCTATGCTCGACCACGTCGTGAGTGATATCTTCAATAGCTGGCCCCTCCCGGGCATTCCAATCTACTGGAGGGAGATCCATCTTGTCTACTCCCTTTTCTTTGTACTACGGGTCTATTGTGGACCCGGTGTCCAAGAAGTCATCCGGGAATTTCTGAAGCTTTAACCTTTCCATCATCCCCATTGTCATCCAGATGAAGTGCCAGCTCTAGACTTCAAAATCATCCTGGAAATCTTCCCAGAAGTCCTCTATGTGGAATTTAAGGGGCTCTCATGCCCGGGGAAGTGTCATTTCTATTTTGCCTAGCGGATCAAAGTTCTTCCCCGCCAGATAAAATTCTGTTAAGCCCAAGCTTTTAAGCTTGTTGTCTGCCTCCTTGGCTACGGCTAGACTACATGATTAATTATCGTAGGTGATTGGGAATGGAACATTTATTACCTTCTTCACAATGTAGAGGGCGTACAATTCTAGAATCTACCTGCAGTATTCCATAAGAATTATTTTTTTCTCACAATGCTTGGGCAACAAATAGGGTTTCTCAGAGAAGTTGGTTACCTGAATGTAGGTATGCTGCTGGAACTGGATATAATAATGGACATAACCTCTGACCAAATCCATTGCCTCCTTAGAGAGATGATACCTGGCATTCCAGGTAGGTGTGAGAAGATTTTAGTAAATGAAGGCATCGTTCACTCAACAGAAGCTGAAGAAAATAGCCTCCCATAGGATTTGTAGGAAATAATCCTAGGGAGCCTTTTGGCTCGGGCTGACCCCAAGTACACCTGACATGAGTAGCCCATTTGTAATGGGGCATTGTTGTGCTAGGACCTAGAGGAAATAGGACGTCATATAGAATTTAGAGGTTCGGGCCACCTGAAGGAACTGGGAGTCCACATGGTTTGAAATAATGGTGGCCCAATCAAAATACTGTTCACTAGAGGAGATGCCCAACAGGAAGTAATACATCCATCCTAAGAATTCCTAGGCATGGGGTTTCCCAAAGATCCTGCATAATGCTATGATCCCCATCTGTATGCTTTCATTACATTCTGATCAGGGGATTTCCAGTTTCATTCTTTTGGAATCCTTCTTTGGTGTCTTCAGCCAATTGTTGTTCAAATACTGTCGGGCCATGAGCTCTAGCTGCTGAAATTGCCCCAACACCTTGGATCGGGTGAGGATGGTTGCTTCATCAAACTGAGGGATCCCCAAACCTGCCCAAAAATTTGCGGCGTCCAGGGAAACCATGGGCATGGAATATCCGGTCGGGACTAGGGCGACGAGCATAATGGCCTTAACGAAGGAGTTGTAGTGTGCTGCAAGGGTGAGAATAAGTTTCAGGGCTTGCACGGAGCATGGGAAGCAAGCAGCTTTTAGAATCCCAAAATCTCCAACATTGATGGCCAACTGGTCCCCAATCATTTGTTGGATGAACATCATTTTGACCAGGGCATGCATTTCTGCCCACATTCCAATGCTGGTGTTGGTAATTAACTAAACCTTGGATTCAAACTTTGACCCTATAATAATGTTTTCCTTCAAATATTTCATGGTGAGGGGAAGCTTTTCCAGGGCCCTCTCATTCTTACACCTTATGGCTGCCCTGGTGGGGAGCTTTGGACTCCCGGGTGGAGAGGATGTGGATGCCTTCGACATAGTGAAAGTGTGATGTAGGCTACCTGCAAAGAAAGGCGATGGTCAGAATTCATACAAGATAAACACTACTCTAGGATCTAGAGGTCTAACCACCGCATCACGTATTTCACCTGAAAAGTTAGTTCACATCAAAATCCAGAAAATATATGCATAGAGTGTAGACTTAGGAATTTAGTCGTTATCCAGGCCCAGGGATTTCAGCATGTTTGACAGAAGTAAGATATAGGCTGATCAAGGATGTAGGGCCCAAAGTCCAGAAAACTAACCATCGGGTGACATGACCAAAAGATGAGTTGTCAAGCTTACATGGTCATCACATGGCTATGTAATAAATAGGAGTTATGGTGATGACAACACCAACTATCCAAACGCATGCAAGATGGGAGCCACTTAGCAGAACTTAAATGTGTGCATGGGAAATAAATTTACCATAAAGACTGATTCAACAATGGAGAGAGAAACCACCATTTTTGAAACCAGCCAAGGGCCGAGTCCCAACCAGGTGGTTTTCTAGATTGCGGGTGAGCTCACAAATTTAGGAAACACAGACAAATGCACAGTGAGCTTGACACAAAATTGGAAGGATATACACTTAATATACAGTAGAGCTGAGGCATATATACATTATTTATAGGCATTTACATAGTATACAAAATAGCTAAATTCCATGCAGAACGCACGGAAACTACCTATGCTACAACTATGCAAAGGGCAGACAACCCTCTGCCAGTGCCAACCTACCAATGGGAGGCGACAGAAGACCAGTGCCACGAGGCATGGTAAAACACAATGGACCAAAACCAGACAAAGAAAACAACAACAAAAAAAGGAAAAGTGAGAACAAGATAGAAGCATAAAACTAGAAAAACCCAAAAACAACAAGACCAAGGCCGAGAGCCTACCTAAAACATGGAAACAATGGAGAAGGTGGGCACGGGAAGTGCCTTGCAATGAGCTAACCCCAAGGATCACCATGAATAATCAATGCAAAACCACTGGTAATCAGCCACTAACGTGGGAGCAAAAGCAGTTTAAAATTGCCTTAATTTGACTTGATTCACTCTAAATGCACAAGTGTTTTAATCATGATGATTGTGAAAGTGACAGATAATTTCTATTTATACCCAAGGTAAAAGCAAGTTACACTTTTCTCCGCAAACTCTGGAATGTGCAGACCTCTAGACTCTGGGCCCAGGGATTCTAGGCAGCCATACCTCCTTGGAAAAAGGAGACATTGTGGTGAAGAATCCCGGAGTCTAGAATCTGGCTCTGGAGATAACAAACTCTGAAACTGGGTCCCGGAGGCACGAAAGACAAAAACAAAAAGAAAACCAACCTCACGAGAGGGGAAGCCTAGAGAAGGAAATAGAGAAAACAAAGAAAACAAGGCAAGAGCTAAAGTTAAAAGAGGGGACCCAACATTTTGCACACAAAATGTAGGGATGGGTATGCAGGGCAAAAAAAATAGTGACTATCTAGGATGAATGCCTTAGCGCATTCGAGAACTGTGGAATCTCTGGTTAGCAAAACCAAAATCAATTATTACTTGGAGCATCCTACTTGCAAGGTGTGAAGCGCCTAAGAAAATATGACCCATACATGATTCAATCCTTGGTCTTTCGTCAGTTGTGGAGTGTGTACTTTGAAATAAAATCAAGACAATGACCTCTGGGAGAAGAAGAGAAGAGGCACTAAATATATCAAACCAAAGTCATCAAATCTGCTCATTTCCCCCAGATACCGGAGTTTGTCCGCTCTCTAGTTCTTTCCTTTTCATTTTATTATTTTTTGGATCAGAAGGCAGTACTCCTTTCACTATTAAGCTTAAGCTTAACTAATTTTAATGATGGTACTTCTTTCACCCTTCCATCCACTTCAATTTTCTAAATAGGGAAGAAAAATTTCAGACCCGGGAAGAATTTAAATGTTTTTCAGAATTAGGCCAACAAACTAGTGCGACTGATCTACCCTTGGTGGGTCCGATTACTTCTTCCTTTTGATTTTGATTTAACTAATTTCTAGACTTCTGGGGATGGATCCAATGAAGATTACTCATAGCTTTTTACCAAACTTACAAAATAACTCTGGAGCACATACCAATTCTAGCATGCTAACAACAAATTCTGAGTTCATCGAAAATGTGAAAGGTACCACCCCGGAGACTAGATGTTATGCAAAGCATACCAGCCTACAAGAGGGAGAAAAACACTAGGGACCCAGAAAGAAAGAGAAAATCCAAAAACAAAACAAAAAGAAAAGGGGCGGTCTCGAAGGACAGCCAACAAAACTATTTACAAGACAAGGTACCCCAAATGGAGCACCGGGGAGGAATATTCACAAGCGAGAAGATTTACATATGGTACAACTCTGGACAAGCCTACCTCATTCAACATAATGCTTGAGAAATTGTCCATTGATGGGCAATGGAATGGCTTCTCCAGTCATGGTACTGAGGTCATAACTATTTGCCCCGTAGATCTCTGAGATCAAATATGGTCCGAGCCAGAGCCATTGGAATTTGGTGTGCTTTCCTTTCTTTTCCCGGGCCTTATCCCACAAGAGGACTAAGTCCACAATCTAAAAGGCCTTATACTGGGCTCTTCAGTCAAGCCATTGTTTCACTACTAGTTGGTGATGCACAAAATATTCAAGGGCTGCATCTCTTTGTTCTTCCATCCGCACCAAATTTAGGAGCCGAACCTCCACAATATTGTCCCGGTTGCTAAATTCCTGCATAAACTATAAAACTAGGATTTGTAAGTTTTTGGGGAAGACTGGGTTCGGGCCATAAACCAGATGGAATGGGGATGTCCCCAAGGCTTCCTTAATTCAAATATGATCTACACAGATGGTGAATCTCAGCTTTTGGTGCTAGTGCTTGGGATTCTATTCTAATAGGTGTTTGATCACTTGAAGCAAATTTTTGTTGGTCGACTCAGCAACATTGTTACACTGGGGGTAATAGTTGTTGGAAAAATTTAGAGTGATCTTCCTTTCATAGGTCCATTCAAGTAATTGGGCTGAAGAAAATGCCGGACCATTGTCACATACTATAACAAAGGGCATTCTGAATCTTGTGACAATGTTTTCTTCGAAGAATTTTATGACTACATCTACCGTGTTGTTTTTACAATGTATTGCTTCAGACCACTGGGTGCAATAATTGGTAGCAGTGAGAATCTACCAATGTTTGGCAGACGAGTTGGGGTTGATTTCCCTAATAAATTCAAATGCCCATTGGGCAAAAGGTCTAGCTATGAAGACCGGCTGCAAAGGCATAGCCGGATTTCGCTCACACTGTGCCGTGGTTTGGCAAGTATGGCACTTCTTGACGTGAGTGTAGACATATTTAAAGATACAAGGCCAGAAGTATATGGCTTGAAGGATCTGATGGGTAGTGGCGTTAGCTGAGACATGCCTGGTTCCAAATTGCCCATAGAATTATTTGATTATCCTCATAGCTTGAACCCTATCGATGCACCTAAGGTACACTCCCTCATAGTTCCTGCGAAAAAGTGTGGAATTTTTTATCATGAAGTGTGCACTTTTCAACGGTAGGGTGCGATGTTTGTTTGGAGGCAATCCCTCTGGGCATCTGTTATTCAACAATAAGTACACTAGATCTATGTACCATGGATCTTGAGTTATGGAATCCACTGTATATGTCTAACATTCAATGTGGGGAGTCTCTTCTACCATCACTCTACATAGTCCCTGGCCTCAGACTATCTTCATGGGTTGCATTTCCAAATCATATTCCTCAAGGATGGCCATCCATTTCCCCATCTCTCACCCAATTCACTCTGCATGCACTTTGCTCCGGAGAATATAGTGCCATAATTTCTTCACGGCATGAACAAGAGCAAAGGCCTACTTTTCCAAAGGAAAATACCAGACTTTAGCATTCTTAAAGGTGGAGCTCATGAAAGCTATTGGTCATTCTTCCCCCTCAACCTTCTAGGTCAAAACTATCATGGCAGTATGTGGCAAAGCAAAGGAATAAATGTAAAAGAGGAGAGGGAGTAGTCTGGACTAGCTAGGACTGGTGCCTCCACAATTGTCTATTTGATCTGGGTGAACACCCACTTTTCTTTAGGGATCCACTCTATTTTAGTATCTTTCTTCATCATTTCATTGAGTGGTTTTATGATCTTCGCGAATCCAATGATGAACCACCAGACAAAGTTGATCTTCCCAAAGAAAGATCTCATTTCCTTCTTGCTGCCGGACATTTGTAGGTTTAGAAACACTTCAACTCTCTTAGGGTCAATGGATATACACTTCTCAGAGACAATATGCCCAAGAAATTTCCCTTCAGTGACCCCAAATATGCATTTCTTAGGGTTGAGGGATATTCCATACCGGTGACACCTCTCACAAATTTGGGTGAGGTGGGCAGAATGATCATGCCTATCCTGGGAAAAGACAGTCAAATCATCCATGTAGATGATTATACATTAGTTCACAAGGCCCTCGAACGCAATATCCATAGCCTTTTGAAATGTGGCCCCCGAGTTGATTAGGCCAAAGGGCATTCTCTGGTAGGAAAATGTTCCCCACTTGGTGGTAAACATTGTTTTGTCTCTATCCTCATATTTAACCATGACTTGGTTATACCTAGAGTACCCATCCAAGAAGGACATCATTTGTGATCCGTTCACAATTTGCAATACCTCATCCAGTGAGGGGAGAGGATGATTATCTTTCTTGGATGCATTGTTCAAATTTTGAAAATCCATGAAAAGGTGGATCTCACCACTTTTCTTCCTCACAGGGATGAGGTTGACAACCCACGTAGTGTGGCAGATTGGGAAGATTATCTAGGTTGACAACAATTTTTGTACCTCCTGATAGATCAGAGGCTCGATCAGTGGGTTGATCGTTTGTTGCTTTTTCCAAAAAGGTTTAGCATTAGATTTGAGTGGGATAGTATGAGTCATGATGGATGTATCATAGGTCTTCAAATCCTCATACCCCCATGCAATTACATCTATGTATTCTTGGAGAACCGCGAGAATCTTCTCATTTTCCTCAGGGGAGCAAAAGGTGCCAATGTGTATCATTTTCTCTTCACTGAGCTAGCCGATGTTCACTTTCTCAAATTTTCCTCCCTTAGAGGAGGATGATATATTTTCTCGTCCCTAAGGGTTCAAGTCAAAGATTCATTCAAGCATGACCATCCCCTTAGGGGTGGTGTTGGTTGGTAGGTCCATGATCTCGTCATCTTCGTCACCCTGTCCATTATCATCATGGTCTCTTTCTTCCACTATCTGGTCTTTGAAAACACCAACATTGGCTATGAAGGCCAGGATATGTTGATTTTCCTCAAAAACTTGAAAATGGGTGACATTGTCTGGAATGGATGGGGTGGGGATCATCTCAACAAAGAATCTTCAGATTCGCGAGTCAGCCATTGGCTCAAGCGTGCTGGCAGAAATAGAAAGGGCATTCAAGACATAATTCCATCTCTAGGGAATAAGATCAATGCCAAAGGCATCAAAATCCTTAATAAGGCTCCATGCCCAGTTGTGGTATGTGGCCAGCCTTTTGTCATGATAGGTGTATTGACTCCGGACCTGATTAACAATCAACTTTGAATCACCTAGGGCCCAGAGGTGAGTGATTCCTTTCCTTAGTGAAAATAGGAGTCCAAGGACCAAAGCCTCATACTCCATGACATTATTCATGCAGTTGAACTACATCTTATAGGACGCGAGGAATGATTTCCCCCATGGGTTGATAAATTCCACTTCGGCCCCACAGCCTTGTTTGGATTAGGACCCGTCAAACTTAAGGGTCCATAAGTCATCATTTTTTATCTGGGGCTGGGAAGACGAAGTGGTCTTTGGATTGTTTTTGGGAAGGTTGGGAGGTGTTTCCTCTAGCACTGATGGTACGTGGGTGACGTTTACCTTAGGAGAGATTTCTGGTTAAAAAACTTAGGCAAATGGTGCCAAAAAGGCATTGTTAGTAGAAGCACTAGGTCCCGGGGAATCAGTTGTGTGTCCTTTCTTCCAGAGGGCATTGATGTGTCGGGTAGCAGCGTTGCCTTTCACACTCTAGCTCTGAATGTTTCTGGTAATGCACCTGGCACTAGGTGTTGGACAAGAGTGTGGTGGGGGTCACTGTGGCACCCTGAGAGTTAACCTCAACCCTCAATTTTTCTTCTAGGTCCTGCATTCTCTATGAAACTATGGGGTCCTCCCTAACGGTGAAATCGAATGTTAAAATCTCAAGGGGTTGGTACACCCCAAGGGAAGTCTTAGAGAAGAGGACTTCATTCACCCTTTTGACTTCAGTGAGGGCCTATTTCATCCGGGGCTCACTTTCAACCCAGATCTGGTTAGATTCTCCTTCCCAAGGGAGCCACAAGTGGGAAAAGCTGGTCAAAAAATACCCGTTCAGGGACTTGGACCAATTGCAACTTAGTAACATCCCATAATTCTCTAGGATATCCACCACTTGGATGTTAATTATGCTGGCTATCCTGGGGTTCTGAATGATTTAAATTCGGATGTTCTTCAATTCACCCACCATTTTTACAATAGTTTTATCCAGCTGGATTACTGCACTGTTAGACAGGGTGGGGTGGAATTTAAGCTTTTGGCATATGGATAAAGGCATGATGTTTCTCGAAGCCTCAGAATCTACTAGGAAATTATGTATGTTTTTCCCTTGTATGCTTAGGCCTAGTAGGAAGGGAGGAACCTTAGTATTTCCCCAAAAGATAACTGCGTTGGTGTCCTTGAAAGAGATAGTCTTGGGTGGGCAAATGACGGCTTCTAGGTTTCCCAAGAGTTTCAAAAGATACTTCTTCTGCTTGGGACAGCTCAGCAAAACCTCCATCAAGGTCATGGAGGTGGTCATTTGTTCTAACGTGTTCGTAATATCAAACCTTCCTCCCAAGTATTGGTGGCTTCCCTCAGCTGGGTCCTTAGCTTGGTTAGAGCCAGGGCCTTTTGGAGGGACAAATCGATCAGTCATGTTGTCCTGGGGAGGAGTGTCTTTGGGAGGTGTGGGTGTGTAAACTGGTCATTTACCAGCCTGACTCTGAGTGTTGTAGGGAGTTTGTGGGTTGGTGAAGGCATTGGCCTCAAAGGCTAGAATAGATTCATCAAAGAACCCCTGTAGCTTAGATTCTTCTTTGTCTTCTCTCCCTATTCTAAAGAAGATAGTCTCACAGGTGAAGGCACCATGAGTGGGTTCTTGTATAGGAGGTTCTGGGGGAGTAGGATCAGAAGCTTGTTGTCTATCCAGCTGGGAAATCATGATGACTTTCTCTAGTGTGGCACAGTTTATCTCATTATGGGAGCTTGTGTCATGCAATCTATACCAGTTGGTCATGGGCTTGAAGTCTACGACTGGTGTGAAATGGGAAGGTCCAGCACCACCCTGATTGGTGTTTTGGTTTGGAGGCAAACCTCTGGTATTAGCATTGTTATTCTATTATTGCTAGTTGGGCTGAGGCCCATTGTTGAAATTCCTTCCCCTGGAATTTTTGTTTCATTGGCTGGAGAAAATATTCCCTCTCTGGGAATTGGTGTTGTGGGGTGAAAATGACCCCACCTTTAGCTGACCCATGTCCATAGTTAGTGTAGACAACATTCACCAGAGGGATTTAACCTTGGCATTCAACTGGGTAATCATGTTATAGTGTGACGGTTGTTGTTGGTTTCCTAGGAAAGCAACAGCATTCACCAGAGTCAAGGGTGGCAATCCTCTAGCCCAGGATGACTGAAAGAAAGGTACTCTAGACGGTTGTGTCTGTGGTTGTTACATTTGCTACAGCTAGTTCTAGGGAAAGGATTCCAGACCCAGTGTTGTCTGGGTTTGAGATGGATATACATACCGGGCCTCTTGGTCTATCAGCGGGGGTGGGGGATTCATGGCCATCGTGGGGGTACCCATTTCCTCATTGGGGTTATATCCCCTGGTGTAAGAAGTTCTACCAGGTATTATGTTAAATGGCTTGCTCTACCCAATGCTGCCTGAGGATTTGCTAAGACCACAGGACAACTCTAAGGCCAGGTTGTAAACCTTCACCAAAGTATCTCGGTCACTGGGGGTGGTAGTTCTCTAGAGGAGAGTGGAAACAAAAGGGTTCATCACGTTGAGGTAGGTCTGGATAGTTACATCTGCAGATGGGATAAAGGGACCCATGCACCGCTTCAAGGCACGCTAGAACCAGTGGTTGAATGCTGCAAGGGGATCATTCGGTTCCTTCCTGATAGAAATGAACTAGTTGTGGGACCACACTGGGTCCACATGTATGTGGAAGGCAGCCAGGAAGGAATCTCCATGTCCTACTAACTATTGATGGAGTTGGCGGGAAGGTTAAGGTACCAGTTCAGCTTGTTCTATCCCTGGGATAGAGGGAACATCTGGGTCACAACATCTTGATGTTGGATCTGGTGTCAGTTCATGGCATCTTTGTATGCCTATAGATGCTCTTCTACAGTTTGTAAGCCTAAGTGTTGATATCAGGGACAAATATTTTCTAGGTGCGAAGGTAGAACGTTGGCTGCACCCAGAAAAGTTCTCATCGGGGACCTGATATTTCTAAAATACGCAGCCGTCAGGGGTGTTAGGTTTTGAATAGGTTGAGTGTTAATTCCCAGGGTCATTTGGGGGACTTGGGTATTCTGGGATGTGCTAGATCCCTAGGCAATGGTGGCTGACTTGGCTTTCGAGATTTGTTTCTTTCCAGTAGGGGGCTTGAGTTTGACAAACTTTTTGGGATTGGGGCTTGATCTAAGGACTCTTTTGAGTCTGGCTGGTGAAAATGATCCAATCCCACTAAATTCTTGACTCCTAAGACTATGGCTTGGGGAACCCTCGGGTGGTGTAAAATCTAAATCCTTAGAGGGGGACAAGTTCATGCCCTCCTAGCATCAGTTTATGTTAATGGGTCTTTGTGACTGGGTCCACCAACAGATGTAAGTTGTCATCGGGTACTGAGCTACTGACCAACTTCAGCTGTAAAGGTTGTCTGAGGAAATGAGATTCCATGGGCTTTCAAGCACGTAAGATTCAGGTCTCAACAATGTAGGAGCTTAGTTGGGAAATTTGACTATTTTGTTCGGGGGGATAGCTGGTTATCTTGGTTCATCTTCTCTAGGGACTTAAGTAAGCAGGTTTTCCTTCAAGCATCTACTAACTTTACCAAATAAACTTCAAAATCTATTTCAAAGTTAGAAATATTCCATCTACCTATAGTTATACTAAACATTCAAAACATCGACAATGCTCTAACACGCTACACTAAATACTGAAGAAATACAGAACCATCAACTCATATTTAATCAATAGCAAAGGAAAATGAGGTTGTTAATCTACTTAAAGTATTAGAGAAAAGGACATAAGAACATAAAGCATAAAATATCCTCAACCCAGAGATTAGAATGCTAACAACATCATTGATAGAACCCTTTCTTCTTCATTAACATGTCTCCAACAAGCACTGGTGCGTATTACAATGGTGGCTCCAAGGGAGCATTTAACTTCAGAAAGCTTCTAAAACTAAGGAGCATTAATCTCTACAACTAAGAATTGAGAAAATTGAAATGATATTATCTATGGACTACAAAATCATCAATTTTTCCGACCCTTGGAATGAGGCCAGACTTATTATTTATACACAAGTTTTTGACCTAAAATTAACCTAACTTATTTTACACTTAAAAATATAATACTATTTCTGGTTGCTAGTACTACCTGCGCCATGCTATAAATACCTTGAGATAGAAAAGGTCTAACATGTCAGAAGAATAAGACAAGAAAAGAGGAGTGGAAGAGTCGTCCTTGAGAAGAGAGCTGGGAGGAGAAAAGAAGAAATTTGATCCCCCGGGGATTGAGACTATATGCCTCATAAATGGGAGAGTGGCTCATTGTCTTCAATCTGCCAGGTGTTACATTGAAGCGATGCCTTGGGAGGACCATTTGTCAGAACCCTCTTGTCGAGCCGATGTGCCTTGTTGCAGTTACCTACTTTCTAACACCCTTTATTAACTGCCTTGAAGGTGACCGGTCAGTTTTGGGAACCGGGACATGGGTCACTTTAAAGAATTTCAAAAAATTATATTGGATCTGGGATTCCAGGATCTAGGAGCTCGTGCCCCAAAGAATGAATGAATATAAAAAAATTACATCTCCTGACGATCATCTCCAGAGCCCGGAGTATTTTATTGCTCCTTAGTATTATTGAAGGTCTGTAGGAGCCGGGCGATTCCATCTTCATTTATGTCCTTAAGGCAAGCCTGATGGTATTTGGCCACCTCCACTTTCTTGCCCAAATCTAGAACATTTTCCTTGAACTCCATGACCATCTTGGTCACGTCATGACTTTGAAGCACCATGCAAGTGATCCTTGCCATTTTTTCTCCATCCATTTCCTCCGAGGATCCATACCGAGACTCCATTAGCTCGTCAAACTTTCCTAGGACATATTCCTCTAGAGTGCATGTTTCAGTGTTGAAGGGATTAGCTCTGGAGACCTTTGAGATGAATGACTTGTACAAATTGAAAGAATATTGAACTTTCTAGACTTTGTTACGCATAGTCCCTACCAGTTGCTTAATTACCTCCAATGTGAGGTCATGTCTGGAGTGCTGGGTTCGAACAAAGTCAAAAGACTCCTCTCCTAAAATTCTGGCTTCGTAGACAATTTATTCGCTGATGCCAATGACCTCTTCCATCTTGGCCTTCCATGCTTCATAGTTTTCAATGTCTCCCTCCCAGATGGAGATAGTAGTTTTAGCCTGACGTAGAATATTACTGGCCACATACAAGTTTGGGAGTGTGGATATTAAGAAATGTTGGACATTTCCCACTTGTTTCATAACCCACTCATCAACCGTCTTGGATTTTCTTTTCATCACCCTTAGAAAATCTATGTCACTTTGAGGGAGTGGTGCATCGGACGCAGATGCGCTCAGGGGAATTATAGTAAGAGGCTGTGCGAGCTCCATCAGCAACCTCATGAGATTTTCATTCTTTTCCTTTTTTTCCCTAAATTTTTGGGCCTCCTTTTCATAGCGGGCCTCCACTACCTTGGTCACTTCTTTTAACAAGTCTATTTCACCCTATTTCCCTCTCTTCCCCAGTGATATCTCAGTGATAAAGTATTCGTCGGTCTTAGCTATTGCTTCATCTACATCTGGGGAAGGTGTCGCAATTACCATGACTATATCTCTGCCTGGCCCAGTCTGAAGAGTATGGACTGTCTGGGATTTCTTGTTCTTGGGAGGGTTCTACATTTGTGCCATCATCTCTTCCAAGGAGAGATGGGCCTTAGGCATCACCGAGGCCTTCCTCTTGTGATAATCCACCAACCATTACGGTGGTAGAGGTGGCTTTGCAGCTAGAATATGTTCCTATGATTTCTCCCCGGGATCTTGTTGTACCCCTTTAACAGTTTGATCTGTTTCTGACTCCTTCCCCATATCGTCGAGTTCAATGGAAATACTTACCCCAGTGGTACTTGTATCTTTTGCCCCAATGTTTACATCCTTAATGATGTTAGGATCATCATTTGCTTCCTCGGGGTTCCTCTCCTCATCTTGTTGATGCTCTTTATCAGCTTCTATTGCTGGGATGCTCTCTTCAATTGGTGTATTATTTGGAGGTGGGGGAGGCATTGGGCCAAGATTCATGATTTGGCCTATTGTAATCACATCCCCAAATGTTACTTTCAGAGGTGGCATTTGGAGCACAACAGTTGGGGTCACAGTTGCTCCCGTGGGTCCAGTTTCCCCAACCGATGTCATTTTCTCATCCTGTGTCTACCTTCCCTTAGTCCTTGTAACCTATTTCTCTAGGACTTTAGAGTTATCCACCTATTCATGTCCCTTTTCTTCTTCTTCCTAGGATTCCTTCTCTTGTGCAGCTTCTTTCCCCAGGATGTTTCTTTCAAGAGGGGGTGTCATTTCCTCTTGGGTAGCGATTTCTTCAATCGATCTCCAGATATCTCTCTGCAAGTTCCCAAATTCATCAGTTCCAAATAAATAATCAAATTCATCCCAGGGAGGAGAGTTCTCCAGGGTATCCTCAGGTTATTTCTCCAACTCTGAAGAGTCAGAAGAAAGGATCTATACTTCTTAGATGCTTGGAATCCCAATTTATGGCTCCACGCTTGGTTGAGAGTTAGTCTTCCTTTTCTTTCTCTTGGTTATCAAATGGGGCCCTGCATCCATTATAGCTACCTCCTCCTCTTTTTCTCTGGTTCTTGTCACTCGGACCATCAATGCTTCCACTAAAGGGGAGGAGGGAGGACGAACAGGCCTGGCCATGAGTACCGGGGTGGCCAACCGTGTGATTAACTTATCTTTCATCTACTGGGAGACTACCAGCATCTGTTTCATTTTCTCTTTTATGGGGGTCACAGACAGGGTTTGCGATGGGCTCCCCATTATTATTTTTCATTTATCCTCCCCCTGTGATGAGGTTCCAGCCCTAGAAGTCAAGCCCCACACTGTCAGGCCAACTTTGTGTGTACTCCTTGGGCATGCCTTCTTGAAATATGTGTGGCTAAGCTCGACCACATCATGAGTGATATCTTCAATAGTTGTCCCCTCCCAAGCATTCTAGTCTACTAGAGGGAGAGCCATCTTGTCTGCTCCCTTTTCTTTGTACCACAGGTCTATTGTGGACCCTGTGTCCGAGAATTCATCCAGGAATTTTTGAAGTTTTAACCTTTCCATCATCCCCATTGTCATCCAGACAAAGTGCCAGCTCCGGACTTCAAAATCATCTTGGAAATCTTCCTAGAAGTCCTCCATGTGGAATATATGGGGCTCTAATGCCTGAGGAAGTGTCATTTCTATTTTGCCTAGCAGATCAAAGTTCTTTCACGCCAAATAGAATTATGTTAAGCCCAAGCTTTTAAGCTCATTGTCCACCTCCTTGGCTGTGGCCAGACTACATGAGTAATTCTTGCAGGTGACTAGGAATGGAACATTTATTCCTTCTTCACAGTGTAGAAGGTGTGCAGTACTAGAATCTATCGGCAGTATTTCAAAAGAATTATTTTGTTCCCACAATGCTTGGGCAAAAAATAGGGTTTCCCAGAGAAGCTAGTTACCTAAATGTAGGTATGCTACTGGAACTAGATATAATAGTGGCCATAACTTCTTTCCAAATCCATTGCCTCCTTAGAGAGATGATACCCATCATCATGGGTAGGTGTGAGAAGATTGTAGTAAATGAAGGCATCGTTCACTCGGTAGAAGCTGAGGAAATTAGCCTCCCATTGGATTTGCGAGAAATAATACCAGGGAGCCTTTTGGCCTGGCCGACCCCAAGTACACCTAACATGAGAAGCCCATTTTTTATGGGGTGTTGTTGTGCTAGGGCCTAGAGGACATAGGATGTCATATAGAATTTAGAGGTCCGGGCCACCTGAAGGAACTGGGAGTCCACATGGTTTGAAATGATGGTGGCCCAATCAAAATACTATTCGCTGGAGGAGATGCCCAAAAGGAATTAATACATCCATCCTAAGAATTCCTAGGCATGGGGTTGCCCAAAGATCCTACATAATTCTATGATCCCCATCTGTATGCTTTCCTTAAGTTCTGATCGGGGGATTTCCAGTTTCATTCTTTTGGAATCCTTCTTTGGTTTCTTCAGCCAATTATTGTTCAAATACTACCAGACCATGAGCTCCAACTGCTAAAATTGCCCCAACACCTTAGATCAGGTGACGACGGCTGATTCGTCGAACTAAGGGATCCCCAAACTTGCCCAAAAAGTTGCAGCATCCAGGGAAACCATGGGCATGGGATATCCAATCAAGACTAGGATGGCGATCATAAAGACCCTAATAGAGGAGTTGTAGTGTGCTACGAGGGTTAGAATAAGTTCTAGGGCTTGCACAGAGCATGGGAAGAAAGTGTCTTTTAGAATCCTAGAATCTCCAATATTGATGGCCAACTGGTCCCTGACCGTTTGTTGGATGAACATCATTTTGACAAGGGCCTGCATTTCTGCCCACATTCTGACGCTGGTGTCAATAATCAATTGAACCTTGGATTCAAACTTTGACCCTGTAATAGTGTTTTCCTTCAAATATTTCATGGTGAGGGGAAGCTTTTCCAGGGCCCTCTCATTCTCAAACCTGATGGCTGCCCTAGTGGTTGTCGTGGTGGGGAGCTCTGGACTCCCAGGTGGAGAGGATGTGGATGCCTTTGACATAGTGAAAGTGTGATGTAGGCTACCTACCAAGAAAGGCGACTGTAAGGATTCATACAAGATAAACACTACTCCAGGATCTAGAGGTCTAACCACCACATCGTGTATTTCACCTGAAAAGTTAGCTCACATCAAAATCCAGAAAAGATATGCATAGAGTGTAGACTTAGGAATTTAGCCGTTATTCGGGCCTAGGGATTTTAGCATGTTTAATGGAAGTAAGATATAGGTTGATCGAGGACATAGGGCCCAGAGTCTGGAAAGCTAACCATTGGGTGACATGACTGAAATATGAGTTTTCAGGATTAGGTGGGTATCACATGGCCATGCAATAAATAGGAGTTATAGTGACAATGAAACCAACTGTCTGAATGTCTGCGAGACGGGAGCCACTTGGCAGAACTTAAATGTGCACATGGGAAATAAATTTTCCATAAAGACTGATTCAACGGTGGAGAGAGAAACTACCATGGTTGAAACCAGCCAAGGGCCGAGTCCCAACCAGGTGGTTTTCCACCTTACAGGTGAGCTCACAAATTTAGAAAACACAGACAAATGCACGGTGAGCTTGACACAAAATTGGAAGGATATACACTAAATATATAGTAGAGCCGAGGCATATATATTATTTACAGGAATTTACATAGTATACAAGACAGCTAAATGCCATGCAGAATGCACGAAAACTACCTATGCTACAACTGTACAAAGGGTAGACAACCCTCTACTAGTGCCAACCCCCAACGGGAGGCGATAGAAGACCAGCGCCATTAGGTGTGGTAAAATATAATGAACCAAAACCAGACAAAGAAAACAACAACAAAAAAAGGCAAAATGAGAACAAGACAAAAGCACAAAACTACAAAAACCCAAAAATGACAACACCAGGGCTGAGATCCTACCTGAAACACAAAAACAACGGAGAAGGTGGTAATGAGAAGCACCTTGCAATGAGCTAACCCCAAGGATCACTGCGAATAATTAGCGCAAAACCATTGGTAATCAGCCACTAAACGCAGGTAATTCACCTTGATTCACTCTGAATGCACAAGTGTTTTAATCATGGTGACTGTGAAAGTGATAGATAATTTCTATTTATACCCAAGTTAAAAGCAAGTTACACTTTTCTCCTCAAACTCTAGAATGGGCAGACCTCTGGACTCTAGGCTTGGGGATTCTAGGCAGCCATACCTCCTCGCAGAAAGGAGACATCATGGTGAAGAATCTCAGAGTCTAAAATCTGGCTTTGGAGAGAAAAACTCTAGGACCGGGTCCCGGAGGCACGAAAAACAAAAACAAAAAGAAAACCAACCTCATGGGAGGGGAAGCCCAGAGAAGGAAATAGAGAAAACAAAGAAAACAAGGCAAGAGCCAAAGCGAAAAGAGGGGACCCAACATTTTGCACACAAAATGTAGGGACGGGTATGCAGGGCATAACAAATGTTCTGAAAATGATTTGCAAGCTTTACACAATCATTTTTTTGGATTCTCTATCATGAAATTGCACATTATTCATCATATTCTTGGTCCTGCATCATTTTATCAGGCTCAGAACTCACATTATAATATAGTTAACTTGGTAAAATTGTTTTTTCTCTTAACACACCTTCACTTCTTCATTTCTTCTAATTGATTCTTTCTCGAACCAATCGATCAGTTCAAGTGATATATCATTCTACAGAGGGATTTTATTCTTTTTCCTTCAGTTTTATTCCTAAAGGTGAATGATCACACTTAAAATCAATCAAATTTTTTCTCAAAAAGAATTTGACTTCATCATCAAAAGACTAGGGGCATGGCAGTTTCCTTCGATCAAGTCGAAACTGTTGGGTAGAAGGCTTCGGTTCTCACAAGATAGATATCTATGTCCACATATTCTAAGGTCTATATTAAGCTCCTGGTAGCTTCATACTAAATTTTTTTTGATAAAGTTCAAAGTCAGTATTATCAATTCTCATTTGATCAAGTTCAGAATTGATACCTCAGAGCTCCTAGCAGCTTCATATTGACCTTCGTTCGATCAAGTTCAGAGTCAGTATTATCAATTCTCGTTCGATCAAGTTAATAATTGGTATCTTCAAGATCTTTGTTGAACTTTGTTAGATCAAGTTCAAATTAAATACGATCATTCCTAGTTCAATCAAGTGCGAGATTGATCTCATCAGACATTTCATTCAATCAAGTGCAGAATTCTCAAATGTTCTTGAAGTCAACATAAAATATTCTTTGAATCAATGTGTTTCTTGCATGTCAATTCAAAGAGGGGAAAATGTAACAACCCTAATTTGGTCTGCTATGACCAGAGACCCTATTTTCCCTAAGTGTGATCATACCCCTAATTATCTCAAGATAATTCTTTAATTAATTAGCATAATTCATTTAAATCAAATTTAATTTCTTAAAAATCAAAGTGATCTTATCACTAATTTAGATTAATTTCCTTAGCCAATTAAATCAAAACAATTAAATGTATGGCTAAGGTAATTAATTAAAAGGAATTAAATAAAATCCTAATTACAACTCCTCACTTGCAAAATGGAAAGTCAATCCATTAGCCAATGAGAGTTAAATCACTTGGATCACCTCACATGGATCACCAAGGATTCAATCTCCACCTCTCTTCACAACTCAATCCTGACCTCTCATTCCTCAAATTCTTCTATTAAAGGAAAGAATTTTGAGCTCAATGGGCCCCTAATTTTAGAATTTCATTTTCAATCTTATGTTGTTCATATTCTTAGAGATTTTAAATGCATTTTAGCTCACTACTCTTATAATTTTTTCTTTTTCTGCCAAATTTGGCAGAAAATATGGAGGCAGTCCACAATTTGGAGGCATCACTAGTTTAGCAAGGCTCCACATTTTTTAGCTGAGGTCTCTTGAGGTTCAGTTGCATTTTTATCTCCTGGTAGTTTTTTGCTCATAAATTGAGAAAACAGAGGCATTTTTTGCCAAATGAGACATCGACGGAAAGCTGGTTCTAAGGCCAATCTAATTTTTTAGGTTTGGTTATCTAGTTTTTTCATCTTGCAAGGTTTTTTCATTCAAATTTGGGGTTCCCTTTTGCACTCTGGTCACTATATCTTTCTCCTCCAGACTCCATTTTTTGACTTTCACATGGCATCGAAAAGCTGGTTTTGTTCTCCTTCTTCTTGTATGGGTCTAATTACCAGAATTTGCTCTAGGTATTTTTAATTTAGTTTTTTTCATTTTTTCAATCTCATGGATATCTTGGATGTTTTAGGTCCTAGGATCATTTTCTATGCATGGGATGACTCCTTGAGAGTATTTACATATGTTTCTTTAGCTTTCAGTTATTCCTAGACATTGTATACATATTTTTCTGTAGCTTTATTGCAAACACACTGAGATAAAGTGCCATCATACATGTTTGGGATCCTACACATTTTTTTCCTAATTGTACTCGCACTATATTATAAAGTTCCATGGGGGGGTTGTTGAACCTTTGTCAAGTGAGTGTTCCTTCCACAACATTAGCCTCATGTGTGTCAGCGACTGATCATCCTTGACACATACTTTATTTATGCTTGTAAGTTCATCATGCAGTTATTCTTGGCAGTCTCTCAATGTATCTGTTATACCTCTCCCTATCAGCATTATGGGGGTATCTGTTGTTAGTTCTAATACTTCCTTGCTTCAATGGAGTGAGCTATGTTTTTAGTTTGTGTTCCTATATACTAGGTGGATGTAGTGGCTGGTACCTATGCATTTCAGTGAGATAGATCATTTACCATATGGACACTCTACCTTTGTTCCTATTTTGGAGGCTTCAGACTTGGCATGTTTGCCATGTGTATCTTAGAGTTTTGATGTTTTCCTTGTTTTCCATCCAGATTCAAGTAGTTTCATTTGAGGGAACTCATACAGAGAAATTCTTTGACAGTGTTTGTAGTTTCATGCTTTAGAGGTGTTCTACATGTCCTTCCTTTGTTCCTATTTTCTGGGACATTCTCTAGTTTGGAGGCTTCTTCATTCCTTCACTAGGCTTTATCTCTTTTCAGAGAGGGATTTTTCCCACTGGTTTTTCTCCTTTTCTCCTCTTTACAGAGATTTTTTGTACTTGGGTACCTCATCAGGCCTTGTTGCTGGGACCCATTTTCCTGCTTTCAGTAGTTGTTTCCAGGTTTTTATCTTCTCCCTAACTTTATCTTAAGGGGGGTGTTAGATTTAAAAAGGTATTTTCACTTATTAATTAAATCATTATTGATTTAATTATTAAATTAACCTTTCACTTATTAATTAAATCATTATTGATTTAATTATTAAAGTCACCTTTTTATCTCTAGTTCTCTCAAGCTAAACTTTAGGCATGCAATAATTGATTCTTTTATTAATTATTCATACAACCTAGGTTTCTCCACCCTTCTTAGGGTTTTGATCTCCTTTATAAGGATAAACACTTTGTAATTATAGAATCACTCTCAGGAATTCTCTCAATTCCTTTTCTCAATGATATTTCATATTTCTTGGACATTCTGAGTTTTATTTCCATTCTTTGCTTTGTGATAGGTTATTATGCTGCAAGTGATCTTGGCTTGTGAATTCAATGAAATCTAACAATAATTTTATAATCTTTCAATTGGAGCTCTAAAATAAACTTTGATTGAGCATTTAGCTTGCATTCTTTAAATATTCCATTCTAAGCATGATGTTGTCACTAATTTAGGCATAATCTGAGGGCAATTATAGCATATTTCATACTCTTCTTAGATAGGGAGCAATATGTCAATTTTAGTGATGTATATGTGCTTTTCCTTTGATATTTCATGTTTATCTCACTAATGCAATGGCATATTGAAGTGTTGTGTTGCAGCTAGCAGATACACAAAATACACACACAAGTAGGAGTATGAAGATATCAATTTTAGGATTCTATAATGAAATATGACATATTAATGAGTAAAAACACATCAAATTTTCATAGTAAAAAATAATTACTTTCACCTCTATTTTAACCTCTCATATTTGAATGAGATTTTCCATTTTACCATCTCAGTTTATTCTCAAAAAAATTCACTTAGCTAAACATATGGCCCTTTTGCCATCATGTAAAAATTTCTTACTCTCAAGTATAGAAGCTTTAGTAATGCACACAAAATTTATGAAAATAAAGACAATTAATCCACCTTTTGTTGTTAATCCCCCATGTGCTTTTACTGGGATTTTCACCCTTTTAACATTATCTCATAATTGATTTTCCTCTTTTCCCTTAAATTAATATATTTCACTCATTTTAACTTCACATTTAATCTAACCTTTTATCTATGTTACTCCTTTGTAGTTCATGAGTTGATCTTTTTCTCTAAACTTCCAATCAACATTCTCTTTTATATTTGCACTATTATTTATTATACTCCCCTGTTTTCATTTTCTTTCTCATGTTTTGTGCATCTCTCCACGTACCATAGGTAACATAGATATTGGATAGGAGAAATAAAAATTACATTAATCTCAGGTAATATTCTAGAATGTTTGTATCATTATCATCAATTTGCTTTCATAACTCTTCCTTGCACCAATCATAGAAATCTCTTGTTTCAAAGTATTTTCTAGAATGTCATTTCTTCCCCTTCACTTCACTACAACTCAAGTGTAGAGCATACCATCAACATGAATACATATTTGAATTAGTTTTTAACACAATTAATTAGAGGTGTGCAACCAATGAGAAGTACGAGAGAAGATAACATTTCTATCAAGATCCACTATTATTTTACTAACTACCTGCACAGACAGTGCCATTAGTTATCCCGTCTACATGAACTAGTGCACAAAGATGATGTTGCACAAGTATACAATTAAAATAAGGAATGAAATAATTAATTATAGAGGAAATAATTCTCCCCTTCACCACCCAATGTTTGTCATTGATGAGATAACATTGTTGAAATGTTGAATTTTCAAGTTCCTTGAAACTAAAGTGATCAAGCCTCTTTGTAAAATACTTGGTATCATACTCATATTCTTAATTAGGTACACTATTTTGAATTGGGTGTATAAATTTTTCCATTAGATAATAAAACTTGTGAAATCTTGGTCTCAAAATATGAGTATTTTTCCATGCCTCCATTGTCCAAGAACTCAGTATAAATAACAGAGAGAATGCTACACATTTTTTCAATGGAAAAACCTTCTATTTTCTTACAATTGACCATATTAGGAGGATTAAATAGGGAATTTTAAATTTCCATGGGAACCATTTCAAACATGGATTGTGCCTTATAAGATACCCCTCTGACTGCTACACAGAGGCTCTAACCATTTAAATTTATTTATTCAATTTATTAATATAGTGCGGTCCATTTAGGTCATGAAGACCATTGATGTTGCACATATTCTCTCACAAAGTAATCTTCATGGTATGTCAACATTCTCAAAAACCCTACAAATGTGGCACCCATTCAATCTTTATGCCTTAACCAAGTGAATAATTTTGGGAAGATGCACATAGTATTGGAAGAAATTGTATAGTCGGAAAATGGAAGCACTTCCATTGTAGACTAGTTTAGCCTTTTGAGTAAGTGGTTTTGGGTCATGTCAAGAGCCTTGAATGGGTCTGCGACTTGGATCTGGCTTTTTCCCCCTATTCTACCCCATTTTCCACTTTTTCCAGCCTATTTCTAACACTCCAAACTGCAAACTAGATTTTTGACCTCAAGGTCAAAGTCAACCTTTCTGGGTCAAGGTTGACCTCAACCTTGACCTAGGTCAAAATCAACCCTTTTATTACCTAAGGTCCAAATTTCATATTTCCAGGGTTTTCGGATGTCGATCTTTGGAAAGAGTTAATTCCTGCTTCTGGGTTGATTGTTTTGGTCTTCGGAGCAACAAATCTTAAATTATATTTAATATAGGTCCTCTTTTAGGGGTATAGGTCTAATTGGAATCTAATTATCTTATGTAGGTCTCTCTAGAAGATTTTTCCCTAGATTCATATATAAGGAAGCTTTCTCCTCTCATTTTCTCTAAGAATAAAACAATCTAAGACTTGATAACCATAATCATCAACTATCAAAGAATTGAAGAGTGAAATCCAAAGGTGAAGAAGCAAGATTTAAGCAAGCCAAGTAGCCATTGAAGCATTCATCCATTCTCAAGAATTCAAGAATCCAATTCATTAAGGAGATCCATTGGTGGTCATTGAAGGATTCAACCTCCATGGAGCCCTCTTGTTGAAGATTTCTCCATCCACATTCCTCCAAGCCTCTTCGTACTCCAAGATTAATTCAATATTGGTGTTGAAGATCTACAAGCAATTGATTTGAGACATCCTACATGCTACATCCATTTGGTGCATGCATACTTGTGGATCCACAGATTTTAATCTGTTATAAGGGCTTCTACAAGCAAGGTGAATTTGTTCATTTACTTTATTTTACTTATGCAATTTCAATTATACTTTGAGGTTAATTCCAAAATTGGGGTTTGACCAAGGCAAACCCCTCCCCCCAAAAAAATAATCCATTTTTCTTACAGATACAGGTTCAAAAAAATAGATCGAAGTGTAGATTCAGATACCCTTTTTGGTAAAATTTTAGGATCAAAAAATAGATTTCCTATTGGAGAAATTTTAGGTCAATTCTGCCCTAGGTCGGAATCAAAAATTTTGGGTCAATGGTGACATTGACTTGAGGGTCAAAATTGAAACTGTGTTAGAACGGAAAAATATTTCTAGGTTTTGTTCGTCTCTGTGTTTCTATTCCAGATTTGGTCTCAAATTTTCCATAAACTGAGTGTAGACCCCCGAAAACAACATTCTTCAGATCTGTAAAATTTAAAGTTTCCGATGGATGCTGGGGTTTCAACTAGGATTTTTCCTTTTGATGGTGTTTTGTAGTTGGCTAGTAGGTTCTCGCCAGCCACTAGTGTATATGTTGGTGTGTCATCGGTAGCTCCTGAGGTGGCGCTGGAGGTTTTACAGGTGGCTCGACTGATTTTGCCAGCAATTTTGTAGTCGGCTGGAAGGATCTCACCGGACAATGGGGTTTCTTCTGGTGTGTCTTCAGTAGTTGCTGAGGGGGTGCTGGAGGTTTCACAGGCAGCTAAACTAATTTTTCTAGCAGTTTTGCAGTCAGCTGGAAGGATTTCACCGGTCGCTAGAGTATCCACTGGTGTGTCATTGGTAGCTACTGATGGGGTGCTAGAGGTTTCATAGGCTGTTGGACTATAGTTTGTAAGTGTCTCTTAGTCTACTGGGGGCTCAACATTTGGTTATGTTCCTCTTGATGGTACTTTTGTGCCTAAGGGGACATTATCCTATGCTGGTATGGTTTCTACTGGGGCCTTTACCACTGCTGGGGTTGGGATTGGTGTTGGTGCAGATTTTTCTAAGGGACCTCTCCCTATCTCGAAACCTATCCAGATCAACTTGGATGTGGAAGTGGTGGAAGATATTGAGTTTGCATAATTTGAGTTTTGTTCTTGTGGAGTGATTTTTCGCTTATTGGGTTTGTGATCAAGCCTTCCTGACTTGCACCGATGGATCTTTGCTCATTGGGAACCCATTATTTTTGGTACTGTTCATATTTTCCCTATGGAAAAGGCTTTTTTATTGCAAAATTTCATAATTATGAAGATATAAAGTTGATTATGTGTAATAACTCTTTCTCTTGGGATAATCATTATTTGTTGACCATAAAACCCTAAGTTCCTAATTTTTCCCCCTCTTCTAAAATATTTAACAAGATTCTGATTTGGGTGAGGATCCCCTATCTTCCTCTTCATTTTTGGGTTGAATCCCTATTTGAAGCAGTGGGAAAGGCTATTGGAGACTTTTTGATGGTGGATGAAGAGTCTTTTGATATTAAGCACTCGACTTATGCACGTTTACTAGTAGAGATGGATATCTCTAAGGGGTTACCAGAACATATTAAGCTTGTGTACTCAAACACTTCCTGGATTCAAACTTTGGACTATGAAGGGCATCCTTTCATATGTAGGAAGTGTTTTAATATAGGTCACTTGCTGGCTCAATGCGGATTACAGAAGAAAAAGACCAAAAGGTCTGCTTCTTGGTGGAAGGGTGTTTCTTCCGATCACTATAAAGTTAAGAAAAATATTGATCTTGCTGAGAATGTTGGGCCTAAGGATGTTCCTCCTGTAAGAACTATTCCTCTGGGGACTAATATCACCACTACTGGTAGTTCTGAGGTTGTTCAGTCTACTGGTATTTCCTCTTTCGGCACTATTTCAGGTGTTGTTGGTTTGGGTCTTATTGGATCCACTAAACAATCTACTAGAGCTTCTACTGGTACTAGTCCTACTAGTTTTATAGCTCCCAATGATTCCTCTACTGCTGATGTTCCTCCTGTTGGTTCTGGTATTGCTGGGTCTTCTATCATTTCCGCTAGTAACTTTGGTGCCAAACAGTCTACAAGTAATTCTGCTAGTTTTGTTCCTGTTGGGTCTATTGGTTTACTTCCATCTAGTCCTATCTTAGCTAATCTCTCTATTGTTGTGGAGAAAACTGGATTTGGTGTTTCTCCCTTGCATTTGGAGACATGTCCCTTTGTTGGTTCTGTATTGAATTCTTCTTCTTCCTCTCTCTTGATACCTTTGTCTCAAAACTTCCTGGATAAGGTTTCTTTGGTAGAGGAGAAGTGGACCCCAGTTATTGGTAAACATCATAAAAAGTCCTCTTTGCAATTTGACATGACACTCCACTCCCAGAAGAAGGGAGGTAAGGGTAATTCCTAGATCTTGTTTGGGTTGTTTGGGATTTAAAATTAAAATAAAAAATAATTAGAAGAGTGCTAAAGGAAAATCCTAGTTTGGATTTTTCTTTAGCTTGGGTTTGCATGAAGGTTGTTTCATGCATTTCTTCATCCAGGTTGTGGGTTCCTATTGTAAAACCCTCACCTTGGTCTTGGTCCATTTTGTTTTAGAGGGCTTCTTTGAATATATTTTGTGACCACTTTGTTCAGGGTTTCGGGGCCCCTTCAATATGTGTATTTACCTTAATCAAAAATATTTCAAGGTTAGTACTTTTCTCCTACCCATTTCAATTAAAGTTCTTAATCTTTCTAAACCTATCACACATTCTTTTCTATAAATAGGAATTTAAGATCTTCTTCTTTTCTCTTATTTCCAAATGATTGATTCATTTATGCATTGATCCTTCCTTTGGGGTTAATCAATTTGGATCCTTCATTTGTGTATCTAAGGATAAAAGGAAAGGAACATCTTATTTAGCCCTCACATTTCAATAAAAATTCTAATTTTAAATGTTACAACATCCAACTTATCTTACATTAGGTCATCATCTCTATTTCTTATCTTACATTTTGGTGACCTCTATTTTATATCTTACATTTTGGTGAACCCGCGATAGACAACTCTTTCTTTTTGGTGTTATATTTACATCTTTTATGTTAGATCATCGCATGCATATTAGATTATCTTTCTTTTATGTTCTTGCATTTACATTTCAAAAATTAAAAATCAAAATTTTGTGTTTCCTAAATTAGTTCATTTGAATTGAGTTGGTGTATGAGCTTTACCACTTCTAGTCCTACTTATAGTATCCTGGTTAGAAGAAGCCATAGAATCATGGGTTCCTTTGATCTTGAGTCTTCCTCTCCTTTCCTTAGGATCCCGGATGACAATTTGATCACTCATGATTCCAATCCTTCTATGGAGCATAACTCTTCTCACTCATCTCATTGATGAGGATGATGCTTTAAGAGTTCCTCCTGAACAAGTGCAAAAACTTTCAAACAAACTTGATAAAATGGTAAATTGGATTATTCAAGAAAACCATAATCAAGATTCTATCCAATCTATAGAGGCTCTTAAGAAATTCCTTCATGATAGTGATCAAGGTATTAATTTCTTGCGTGGTATCACTCATATTGTGCATTTGAATGTTAAACCCTTAGCTCAAGAGGCTCAAGATCTAGGATTCACTCCTCCTATCACTAGTGCGGGACCTTCTTCTATTCCTTTACCTAGAATTCCTACTTATACTCCTCCTTTGATGACTACATCTCTCCCAAGTTCATCTATTCTTGTGAGTGTTCCACTGGTATCTCTACCTACCTCACAACCTTCATATCATAATGTTCCTTTTACTTATTCCAATCCCCTTCCAACTGTGGTTCCAAGTATTCCACTAATTGTGTCTTACATTCCTGCCACTTCCTACACTTTTCCTAGTGTTCCTAATATTTATATGCCACCTATTTCTGCTAATGATTCCACAATTATTAGTTTGGCTCAAACTGTGTCATCTTTACAACAACAACTTGCATCCTTAACCCAATCCAAGTTTATCATTCCTACATGTGACATGGGTAGTCCTTTATCCTTATAAATTATTCGTGCTACTGTCCCTCAGCAAGCTGATATACCTCATCTTGAGAATTACAATGGTAAAGGAGATCATGTTACTTATGTTAAAATATTTCAAATCCTTTGTAGTGATTATTCTCATGACCATAGGACTTTAGCTAAGTTGTTTTCTTTTTGTGATAAGGCTTTGCAATGGTATTTTTCTTTACCTCCTTATTCTATTGATTCTTTTCCTAAAATTGCTAATACCTTTATTCAACAATTTCAAAATAACATTGGTCTGCAAGTTTCTGTGACTGATTTAATGCATTGTAAACAAAACATTAAGGAAAAATTGACTGATTTTATTGGTAGATTTAAGCATTTGTATGCTCATATTTCTTATCCTATTCCTAATGTTGATATTCAGCATATGTTTATTTCAAATTTACAAAAAGATATTAGAGATAAGATCCTTCTTACTGAATTTACCTATTTTCAACAACTTTGTGCAGCACTTCATCATTATCAATTACAAGTGAGTCAATTTGAGAGCAACACTTCAATGGCTCATGTTCCAGTTGATAAGAGTGACATTGCTCCTAATCCTAATAAGTTTCATAAACCTAACAACTATTTCAAGATTAATAAACAGATGAATGTGATTGTTGATCAAGTTGTTTTTGCATCCAACAATGCCACTTCTGCATCCACTTCTTTCCGTATGAATCATAAATTTACTCCTCTCTCTGAATCTTTACATTCTATTATGAGTAGGTTGTTAAGTGCTAATATGATTACCTTGCCTCCTATTCAACCTCTTCTTCCTACCACGATAGCATCAAAATCCTTTGATTCTAAAGCTTTTTTCCAATACCATCGCCAGAATGGCCATGATACTAAAAAATGTTATTCTCTAAAGCATAAAGTTCAAGACTTAATTGATTCTAATGCTCTATTTGTTGATAATTTTGATGGTAATGAGAACAAATTTGTCTCTCCTCCTAATCAAAACCTTCAAATATATATGAATCCTTTACCTACACATGATACTAATACCATCGCTCAACCATCTTCTGTGAATATTGTTTACAATTCAAAGATGGATGATCTTAATCATATTTTTAATCATGTGGAGTGCATTGTTCAACCTCAATCTACTATTCAAGATCCTTTTCCTCCACTTCAACTTCAAGTTCTACCTAAACCTCAAAAGCAAACTAAGGATAAACAACCTAGGGAACTCTCAATCACCTTTGATGATTCTGAGACTATTAAGGCTCCTGATGGTCCCGTTTATATTAATGTCAGTATTGATAAGATACCTATGCATGGTTTTCTTGTTTATCCCACATCTTTAATAAATGTCATTAATGAGGAAAATTTTTTTATGAAAAACCTACAACATGATTTTTATGATACATCTGATGCATGGATCCAAGCCTATAATGGTTTTCTCTATCCTACACTTGGTTCTATTAACTTGCCTGTTGAACTTTGTGGTAAATTTGTAGATACTACCTTCATTTTCATTCCTACTTTTAATCAATTTCAAGTAAAATTTGGTTTGCCTTGGATAACTTCTATGCATGTTATTTCTTCTCCTATTCATAAATGTCTTAAGTTCATTCATAATGGAGAAGTAAATATGATTAGTCATAGTTTGTATCAAACTTCTAGGCCTAAATGTTGTGCTACTCTTGATTTATTTTGGCCTTCATTACCCAATTCATGTCCTCCTCGCCCTGACAACCTTTTTCGTTCATATCAAGCTTATAAACATCGCAAGATTCTTGAGTTATGCATGCCTCGGATGGATATTAATCATGGTCTTTTTCCTACACCTTCGATACCTCCTTTATCCATTACTACTATCTCTATTACTCAACCTCCAAGTGTCACTTCTCAGCCTACTGCAAATCCTACCAACCCTCCTATAGAACCTGTGAAGGAACTAGTTGTTATTCCTCCTAGTTCTCAACATGTGTCAAACAAAGAGAAACATAAAAAATCTACTAATGAACTTCGTAAGAAGTGTAGAGCTAATTCTAGGGCCCGTGCTTCTGCTCTTCAAATTTTTTTACCTTCCTTTGACCAACCTATGTCTGATGTGTTGGAAGAAGTTAATGTTCATAGTGATTTTTAAGATGAATAATTATGATGATCCTATTCACATCTTAGATCCTATTTTAATTAATCTTGATGAGGAGGATACTCTAGATGATCTTATTGATCTTAGTGATGAATATGAGACCATTGATCTTGATATTGATTTACCTCATATTCTTTCAACTCAATTGATAATTACACGTAGTATCGAGCAATGTGATTCTCAAGAGGATCCTTGTTTGGAACTTGCTATTATTCCTACTGTTTTGGATATAGTCCCTCTTGTGAGTTTCCCACCTTCCCTAAATGATATAAACTGAGATTGGGAAAGTAGGCGATGCACCTGACTGGCTTATCCTTCATGGTAGCCCTTTTTGTGTTTGCATGTTGTACTGTGCTTCTTCCATGATCTGTTTGCTAAATGTTTGTTAGACTCTTTTATACGACCCTTGTTACTTTTTTGGTGCAAGGTGATAAAGGAATAAAACCCATTGTATAATTCCTCTATCTGTATCTTTACTCTTCTATATGTTGTTTTCATGTTATGTTGTACTTGTGCTATTGTTCATAAATGTTTTCCTTGTGTAGTCCTCTTGGATCTGAGACATGGTAGCACTAATTCTTTTGATCTCCATGTTGTGGTCTGAAAAGACTCTTCTTCATAATTCTTGAGTTTTCTTTCCTCCATTGTGATTATAGTTCTAATTCTTTGGGGAATGATGTCAATTCATTTGCAATAATACCATATCTATACATATATGTTATCTTATGATCATATTGACCCCACAGTATGTAGATCTCCTCTATGTTATTTGTAAGTTTATGTGGTATTTCTCTTGATTTGTCTTCATTTGGGGGCATCTCATAGTGGAAACATAATCAGTAGAGTTGTTTATGTTTCCATTAAATCCATTACTCCTGTTAAAGTTTTAGTAATGAATTTAACATGGGGGCATACGCTCTACTCACTTTTTTCACACATGCACATTCAAAATGTTTTCAAAAATTAAAACTTTTTTCCCTTTATGGATTAAAGACTAATCCTTAAAGCATGGATATTTACCTTATAGGATCTCTTGCTGCCTCTAGTTTCAATTTACAATGTTTTGATCTCTTAAGGTCAGAAGGTGTCCTTAAGACCAAATCTCCCAGATGGGTTGACTAGTGAGTAGCCACATTCACTAGGCGGTTCAACTCCATCTTTCTAGTTGCACTGTTTACTTGTGTGGTTCACAATGGGACATAAGTTTTCATTGGGTGAGGTAATCACACCCTCTCTCTCTTTCTCCTTAACTCGTGATCTCTCTCTTATCATGATCTTACGGTTGATAAAGACTTAAGTCCTTGGGGACTTGAGGATTCCTTTGTCCCTTTTGATTTTAATAAGATTGTCTATTTTTTATGATCTCCTTTACCAAGAGTTTGCATTGAGTCCATACTCTTTCTAAAGTGGGGGCTAAATGTATAGTCAAAAAATGGATGAACTTCGTTTGTAGACTAGTTTAGAATTTTGATTAAGTGGTTTGGGGTCAGGTCAAGCACCTTGAATGGGTCTTTGACTTGGATCTGGATTTTTCCCCTTGTTCTGCCTGATTTTCCACTTTTTCCAGCCTGTTTCTGACACTCCAAATTGCAAACTAGATTTTTGACCTCAAGGTCAAAGTTGAACTTTCTAGGTCAAGGTCGACCTCAACCTTGACCTAGGTCAAGGTCGATCTTGACCTTGAACTAGGTTAGAATTGACCTTTTTTTGACCTAAGGTCAAATTTTAGATTTCCAGGGTTTCTAGATGTCAGGCTTTGGAAAGAGTTAATTCCCGCTTCTAGGTCGGTTGTTTCGGTCTCTGGAGAAACAAATATTAAATTATATTTAATATAGGTCCTCTTCTAGGGGTATAGGTCTAATTTTAATTTAATTCTCCTTTGTAGGCCTCTCTATAATATTGTGCCCTAGATTCATATATAAGGAAGCCATGTCCTCTCATTTTCTCTAAGCACAAAACAATCTAAGACTTGATAACCATAATCATCAACTATCAAAGACTTGAAGAGTGAAATCCAAAGGTGAAGAAGCAATATTTGAAGCAAGCCAAGTAGCCATTGAAGAATTCATCCATTCTCAATCATTCAAGCATCTAATTCATCAAGGAGATCTATTGGTGGCCATTGAAGGATTCAAGCTCCATGGATCCCTCTTGTTGAATATTTATCCATCCACATTCCTCCAAGCCTCTTCCTACTCCAATATCCATTCAAAATTGGTGTTGAAGATCTACTAGCAACTGATTTGAGACATCCTACATTCAACATTCTACATTCTACATCCATTTGGTGTATGCATACTTATGGATCCACGGATTTGAATCTACCACAAGGGCTTCTACAAGCAAGGTGAATTTATTAATTTACTTTGTTTTACTTATGAAATTTCAATTATACTTTGAGGTTAAATTCCAAAACTAGGGTTTGACCAAGGCAAACCCCTCCCCCAACAAACAATCCATTTTTCGTATAGGTACAAGTTCAGAACAACAGATCAGAGTGTAGATTCAGATACCCTTTTTGGAAAACTTTTGGGATCCAAAAATAGATTTCCTATTGGAGAATTTTTAGGTTGATTCTTCCCTAGGTTGGAATAGTAAATTCTGGGTCAATGGTGACATTGACTTGAGGGTCAAAATTGGAACTATGTCAGAATGGAAAAATACTTCTAGGTTTTGTTCATCTCTGCATTTCTATTCTGGATCCGGTCTTGAATTTTATAGAAACTGAGTGCAGACCCCCAAAATTAGCATTCTTCAGTTATGTAACATTTCAAGGTTAGTACTTTTCTCCTATCCATTTCAATTAAAGTTATTAATCTTTTTAAACCTATCACACATTCTTTCCTATAAACGGGAATTTAAGATCTTCCTCTTTGCTCTTATTTCCAAATGATTGATTCATTTATGCATTGATCCTTCCTTTGGGGTTAATCAATTTGGATCCTTCATTTGTGTATCTAACGATAAAAGGAAAGGAACTTCTTATTTATCCCTCACATTTCAATAAACATTCTAATTTTAAATGTAACAACATCCATCTTATCTTACATTAGGTCATCATTTCTATTTTTTATCTTACATTTTGGTGACCTCTATTTTATATCTTAGAGAAATATTTTTTGGATGTGTTTCCATTGATGTCAACATATCTATTGGACAATTTGGACAGTGGTGCATTATTCTCATAGGTTTGGTGATATTTGATTATTGAATAAAAATGGTCGCGGATGTCATGTGATGTATATAGTTTGTACTTTGTGTATGTCAAGTTACAAAGGTGCACATAATCATTTGGATATGATATGAGGTCAGGTATGGTGATTAGTTCCTATACTAGAAAACAAAGTGACTAAAATAGGTTCGGTGTGCACATCCAGGTTGATATTTTTATCTATACATATAAGTGTATATTTGGAACATTTTGATGTGTCCTCAATTCAAAAGGTTTTGTGGTCTAGAGGTCTGCAAGACATTTTTTTAGGAGTTAGAGTGGATGTTGATAGTGTTCTTGAGGTCCAACATGAGAGCTACTGACAAATCCAATGATTTGGATGGGTTCAAAAAAAATTTATGTTATTCATGATACATATGAATGTTCTTGGATTATGTGCTTTCTGATTTGGCAGTCCACATTAATTGTGCTAATCAATTATGAAGGATTTTTTAATCGATGATAATTTTCTTTATGTTCTTGGATGACTTGATCAGTAAAACATTTTGTGAAGTTTGAGGCATGATTTGTGGTTGTGTTGTGAGCTTGAGATTGTTCTGATTAATAAAAACAGGTTTTACAAGGACCCGAAACCTTTACAAAAAAAACAGAGAGTTCAGTAGGTTTTACAAGGACCTGCAACCTAGTTTAAAAGATACATAGTTTAAAAAGCATAAACATCTTTGCCAATGCAACAGAACAGAAAGGGACAGCAGCACAGCTTATCAAACAGAAAAAAGTCCCAAAGTAAAAGCATGAAACAACAGGGACAGCAAAAAGGAAACAGACAGGACAAACAGAGAGAAACAGAGAAAACAAAATAGTTACATTTCTTTAACCATTTCTTCAGCTTCCAGGACCATTAGTTGCATGTTGTTAACAGAAGTTTTCAATTCCTCTGTTTCTTTATCATCCTTTGGGCTCTTTTTCCTCGCACTAGCTCTAGTTCTCGATCCCGGTCCCATCTTTTCCACAACACTGCTATCTTTTTCCTTATTAATCACTTCCAGTTTATCCATTAGGATTTGGGCATGACCGTAGTAGGCTTTCAAACTTATGAGACACTGTTCCCCAATTTTCTTGACAGTAGCCTCCAATCTTTTAACTTTTTTGTGCAAACTCTTGATATCCTCATCCCTATTGTCCTTTTCCATGTTATCTTGAATTTGTTTCACCTATTTTTCCATACTTTCCACCTTTTTGGCATATTCCACCTATGCTTCAGAATTGCTGACAGCTTCCTTCATCTCCCTCAAACAATCCACCACTATTTTGTCCCCTATCCCCATACTATTAAGGATTTTCATCTCCTCCTGTGTTTTCTCAACTTGCTTTTTGAGAGTAACCTGATCATTATACATTACTTTAATGAAACCCGAAAAATCATCAATAATACCTTTGTTAATTTTCTTTTCCTGTCCTCTTTCTTCCATGTTTAAAGGGTTTTCCATGAGCCCGGAATCCCCGTCTTTGTTCTGGTCCATGCATACATCCTCCTTATTAATGTCAGTATTCAGCTCCCTCTTTTTGATCTCTTGTTCCTCTTTTTCATTCTGTCTATCTTCTGTTGATAAGTGAGCTTGAGATTGTTGATAAGGATCATTGATATGTCTTTTTTGACATACTTTGACCAGGATTATTATTTTTGGCGTGTGGATTTGACATTGGAAATTAGGGTTCAGATGACCATGGTTATTTTTCAAGGTTGATGAATTACATATATTTAGGGAAAAAATTAGGGTGCAGACATGTGTGATATCTTGGAGAGAAAGTGTACAGACATGTTAAGGGTTGAATCGCTCATCTTTAGGTGGAAGAGAGAATTTTAAGATAGATCTAATTGTACTTCATTATAACTAACCTAGGTATAAAGTAGATGGCATTATACTATTCATAAACTTTAGATTGTAGTCGAATTGATCATTATAGTGATCTTTTAAGGAAGTTAACCTTCACACGATTGTAGCACTTTTGTATTTGAGTAGTGAGCTCTAGGGAGTGTGCCTGAATGCATGCATATTCCTCATTTGTAATAAGTTATACTTCTAACAAGGTACAGTCTTATTGTGAGTTTCAGACCCACTAAGGTTTTGTTGGTATTAAGGAACACTAAGGGGGGTGAATCATTATTTTAATACTTTTAACCTTACTAATCTGATTTTTTAACCATAAACTAAGAGTAATGAAAAGTAAACAACATAAGAAAATAAACAACATGACCTAACACCGTGATTTTTGGCGTGGAAACCCTGTTAGGGGAAAACCCATATTGGCGATGGAGCCCATAAGTAATTACTTCTATAGAAATAATAACCATGTTAAAGGTTTAGATATAATAAGGAGAATGCACATGCATTCACGCACACTACATAGATCTCACTACTCAATTATAAAAGAGGGATACAACCTTTAGGAAAGCTCACTGCTTTACAAAAAGATGACAACAATCCAAAATGGCGAACTAAAAGATAACATCACTTATGCCAGTATAGTTCTATGAAAGTGCAACACAAAATCTCTTCTCAACTTTCAATTGAACCATTGATCATATATCATTATCATATCTAATCATCACAATATCAATTCATCACAAAAAATTGATCTTATGTATTAGATATGAAAAATAATATCTTCCTTGGTCGACCTCAAAAGCATAAAGTTTACCGTGTGAAGTGTCAGCCAAATATTCCATCAAAAAATTATGCTAACCTCAAAAAATTTCATATATCTTATCTACCATGTTGGATATACCAAGTTAATTTGATAAACCAATCAATTAATTGATATGTTAGGATCACTTAATGATCCACCGAACTATATCAATGTTCTTCATTAACAATCAAGAAACTACTACATAGAGCATCATAACTCGATCAACTGATATCACCAAATACTACAAACATATAGATAGGTATATTATACCTTATTGAATCTCCTCCTAGGTTTGCTAACCAAAAATCCATTATGTCTGTATGTACCAAAGCATATACCAAACTCTGTAACATGTGCCTTTTCTACCATACCTAGCCAAATTTACATCCTAACCTTTGGTATCACCACAATATTAAAAGTGACCTTCAATATCATGTATGGATTCCATCAATGAAAAATATAAGCTATCAAGAGGAGTTTCTCTTTCCAATAATCTCCCCTTTTGCATTGATGGAAACACTTTGTGAAAAATGACTAAGTGTCCAATTTTTTTGCCAAACTCCAAACTGCTCCTCAAAAACCAAAATCTCATTCTCCCCCTGAGTTGAATATCTCTTTCCTCAACTCATTTTTCACTCTTATCTCTCCCCCTTTGACATAAATAGTAAAGGTCAGGATCAAAGAAAAATATTTATTACCAAAATCCTATATATCTCTGGTATATACTGTTGGAGATTTGATTATGAACAGTTGATTGATTGTATGTTTGTCATTCATGACCATATATAATACACAGCAGTACTTCTATAAGTACTTATCCATATGATGACATAAAGACCAGCGTGGATAGATACATGTTGTTGACATGTTTATGATGCCATTTTCATACACACAGACCTAGATATGAAGTTTCAGTAAAGATATGTAATTCTGTTATTGACGGTTATAGTTCTGGAGGATTAACAGTTTAAGGCTGATGTATGTAATGTGTTGATCAAGTTGCACCTATCTTCAGGATGCACGTGTGTATATTCATGATTATTTATGATTTTTTGATATTAATCTAAACATGCCAAACATATTTCAATAAGATTACAAAGTTATGATTAAATTAGTGAAGCGACGCGTCTGTTTAGCATTGACTTGCGCAGTTGTAATTATGCTTGTGCACTTAGTAGAGCTGACAAGGATGTTAAGAAGAGTTTTCTAACAGGTCCCATGATCTCATATTTTGTGTATGTATTTATACAAGGTCATTTGTGATAAGAAGAGTTGCGAAAGCCAGAGATTGACAAGCAAAGCAGAGTGTTGATGCAGTAGAGCTATATTTATCATATGTTGATAATATAGATGTTTATGTTGAAGCATTCAGAATACAAACTAGATTTTTATATTTCTTTACAAGAGGTTAAAGCATCGGCACACAAAAGGAACTGATCAGACAAGCAGTGTCAAAGCAATAGTTCATTTCATTGGTACAGTGTGTATCAATTATCCAGAAGGTTGTAGCCTTCACCTCTTGGACAGTGAGTCCTTTGGACAATGAGTCCTCCACCCCTAACAGGGTTATTATAAAAGACTCCTAACAGGGTCTGACCCTTAACCAGGTCAACTATACTACTGCATTGTATTGTACAACTCCTAACAGGGTTGAAGAATCTTTTAACAGGGATTACTATAAACAATATAGTTCTTTGTGGGTACTGATTCCCACCGAGTTTTTTACCATTTGGTTTCCCCGTAACCAAATTGATGTGTTGAGTAATGTGTTATCTGAATGTGCATTTAATTTATATCAGTCTGGATTAATAAGTATAAAAGATTTAAATTTGTTGATAACTGATTCACCCCCCCCTCTCAGTTATCCCTAAAGTATTCTGACAATTGGTATCAGAGCCAAGTGCCTTGGAGAAGAAGCCTAACAGCTTAAGGTAGATCAGATGGAAGAGTTCAGAAAAGACAGCCCTAAGTTCAATGGAGAGAATTATTTGGATTGGAAGAACAAAATGATAATACATCTTTAGTGCATTGGACTTGAGATCTTTGAGATTGCTACACAAGAGGTTGAAATCCCATCTCTGAAAGACCTTGCAAAGGATGATGCTACCAGAAGATAGAAGGAAACATTTACCAATAATGCAATTGCCAAAGAAGCCCTAATCAGCACCTTATTTGACAGTGAATTTTCCAAAATCAAGAAGATTGAAAAAGCATATATCATATGGAAGTATTTAGAAGACATGTTTGAAGGAGATATTCAAGCAAAGAATGCATGCAGGAAGACATGGAAGAAGAAATACAACAGTCTTGAAATGTTACCTGAAGAGAACATTAGAGCTTATAATCAGAGGATAAATGAACCAGTATCTGGAATCAGAAATAATGGAGGAGAAATTTCAGAAGAAGATATAATGGACAAGTTGTTAACTACTTTGACATCAGACTATGATAACAAGATCAGCATTCTAGAGGAAACTATGCAATTCTCACAAGACTTCAAGAGAGAGACTTTGATCAACAAAATCTCTACATTTGCGATATCAAGATTAAAGACTGAACCTAAGAATGAAATAGCCTTCAAAGCTTCAATCCATGGTAAGAAATCCTCACACATCTCTAGTCATAATGAGAATGAAGAAAATGATGAAGAGCTAGAAGAGATAATTTCCATGATTGCTAAGAGAGAAAATAAAGGAAAAGGAAAATATGAAGGATAGCTTCCATTCAAGTGTTTTTCATGTAATAAGATTGGTCACTTTGCATCTAAGTTTCCCACAAGAATCAAGAAGTTCAGGTCTGACTACAAACCTAAATATAGAAAGGAATGTTACCATGCTAAAGAAGGTGTAACTGATGAAGATTCAAGAGAAGATGAAATTGGATTCATAGCCCTTGAAGACATGGAAAAGTTGCTTGAAGATATGGACATTATAGATAAATAAAAAGATCATGAATTAGCATTAATTTCAAAAGCAGATGTCAGAACTGATTGGATCATTGACAGTGGATGCTCACACCACATGATAGGTGACAAAGATAGATTTGTTCAATTATAAAAATACAAAGGTGGTATGGTTAGATTTGGAGATAACACTCCTAAACCTATCATAGGCAGAGGATCCATCACCTTGGATGGAAAGAACAAGATAGATGATGTTCTTTATGTAGATGGATTACATCATAATCTACTGAGTGTTGGACAGCTACTTGAAAAAGGCTATCATTTGGAGTTCAAAGACAACAAGTGCATCATTAGTAACAAGGATGGAGACATGATTCCATCAGGCTCTAAAACAAAAGGTAATGTTTTTCTTCTTAATTCATATGTAAGTTGTTTTGTTGCAAAATTAGATGACAGTTGGTTATGGCACAAGAGAATTTGTCATATCAACTTTGATAATATAGTAAAGATCAGTAATGTCAAGGCAGTTAGAGACCTACCAAGCATTGCAAGACTAGTTCACACAATTTGTAGGGAATGTGTTATGGGTAAACATGTAAGGAGTTCCTTCAGAAGCAAGCAAACCTCAGCTGAAAACAAGTTGGACTTAGTACATATAGATTTATGCGGTCCTACTCAAACAAGATCATACTATGGTG
>MU227531.1:325153-339086 GCA_018584345.1 Thuja plicata | reverse complement strand
CATATTTGGTGTATGTATTTATACAAGGTCATTTGTGATAAGAAGAGTTGCGAAAGCCAGAGATTGACAAGCAGAGCAGAGTGTTGATGTAGCAGAGCTATATTTATCATATGTTGATAATATAGATTTTTATATTGAAGCATTCAGAATACAGACTAGATTTTTATATTTCTTTACAAGAGGTTAAAGCATCGGCACACAAAAGGAACTGATCCGAAAAGCAGTGTCAAAGCACCAGTTCATTTCATTGGTACAGTGTGTATCAATTATCCAGAAGGTTGTAGCCTTCACCTCTTGGACAGTGAGTCCTTTGGATAGTGAGTCCTCCACCCCTAATAGGGTTATTATAAAATACTCCTAACAGGGTCCAACCCTTAACCAGGTCAACTATACTACTGCATTGTATTGTACAACTCCTAACAGGGTTGAAGAATCTTTTAACAGGGATTACTATAAACAGTATAGTTTTTTGTGGGTACTAATTCCCACCGAGGTTTTTACCATTTGGTTTCCCTGTAACCAAATTGATGTGTTGAGTAATGTGTTATCTGAATGTGCATTTAATTTATATCAGTCTAGATTAATAAGTATAAAATATTTAAATTTGCTGATAATTGATTCACCCCCCCCCCCCTCTCAGTTATCCCTGAAGTATTCTAACATATACAAATATGCAAAATATACTTACAGAAGCTTGAAAATATCTAATAAATTATTTCGCAAAGCACCAAAATCTGAGTCCTAACTCTTCTTCACGCTCTCTGCAATCTCATTCTATCCATAAATGGCACATGCCAACTTCTTTTATTCAAATAGGTCAAGTAAATCTGGATAAGTGTAGGTTGTCTTTTCCTCTCTCAAACCATTGAGTAGGATGTCAAGTTTAGGTGTGATTTCATTCCTTAACTCAAATTATACCTTTTATCCTCTCCTTCTCTTTCACCAAGGTTCTAGTCTTGTCATCTAAAGATGTACATTGAGATGCATGACTGGATGCCCATTTTTTTAAAGGATCATATGATCTAGTTAATTCAGGCAACTTATCCTCACTCTCCCTGATTATCTTCTCTATATCTGCCACACATTTAGGATATTAAATACATGCTCTATATGTGTTACCTCCTTTGGTCAGAGAATCCTTTAACCTATGAATTGCAACTCCTAATGATATTTTGTCCTTCACAATCATAATGTTCAACTGATTGAACCTCTTAACATAAAACTCTACTTACACATTAACCAATGTTGACTTCTCCAGTGACTCAAAGTGTGTATTTACAATGTTCAAGAGACCTTCAAGATTACTCGATGAATTTTTTTGATCAGTAGGATAGGTGGACATGATCTTTTTCAACACATCCAATGTAAGTTCCAAAATTTTATTGTCCTTCATGTGTGTTCTCAAGATTTGTTTTCTAGATTTGGCCTGGACTACCGAAGCTAGCATCATCATCTACATAGGGCTCATTGTATCTAACTAAATTGGACCTTGAATCAACTGCATGTCCTCCAAATCTATGCCCTCTTCATCAATATTTTATTTCACCACCTTTTTAGTGTCTCTTGCTTCCAATTTACGTTCAACTTTTGTATCCAAGGATTTCTCCTCTGACTTATCTTTATGTTCTACAACCTTGTCTTTTCCTCTATCTTCCTCATGAATAGAAAATTCCTTCACTTTTTCCACCTTCATAGACTCAATGTCAATATGATTTAGATGTTTTCCTTCTTTATCTCCTTTCTGGCCTTCATCCAAAATCTGAACATCATCATCTATATTTTCTATATTTCCCTTATCCTTATCTCCCATAACATAATCACCTTATTATAAAGTCTCCGGTATATAATTTACTTCATTTTTTCTCCTTGACCTCCAATAGACAAGCTAAATGGTATGCCTAATATGAATACATCAAGTGCATTATTAAAATCTTTAAGGTTTTCTATTGGTTCACTTTCATGAACAGTGGTATCATCATGTTTCCCTTCATAACTATCATATCGTTTGTTCAATAATATTTTCTTAAAAGCCTCCTATGTATCTTTTATAACTTCTTCATATTTATCGATCTTTAGCTTTTTTATTCTTTCCTTGCTCATGAAATCTTTATGTTCCTTATCAATAATATTATCTATCACATCTTTTAAAATCACAAGAAAAATATTTATCTAAATTCTCTCTCTAATCCTCTTGTCATCTTCTAGTGTTATTAATATCCTTCCTTCCAAGATATCATACAATTAATTAGGTATATCACCTTTATTCTCTACTAAGGTTCTATTATATTTGTTCAAATAGAAAATATCCTTCATCAAGTGTTATTCTCTCTTGCTCATCATATTTATTATAATACTTCTTCAATTGAACCAAAATACCATAAGTTGTCATATTCTTAAGCACATTATAAACAGTGAAATGTGACTTATTTGTAATAATAGTTTTAGGCTTCTTAATTTTTGTTTCTTTTCCTGATGATTGTCCACTTACTACTCTTATGACCATAAATCCTTCTTTCAATTCCCTGATAGCATCATCTAAGTCAGTCTCATCACCCTTGTTATCTTATTTTTCTCCTTTGTATACCCTTTTTCCATTTGAATTCACTCTTTTGCTTGTATGGTCTGATTTTTCCTTCTTTTTGGTTGATTATGACTATGTCACCTTCAATGTGAGTGTTCTTTGTGTAGATTATTTCCTTGTAGGAGCATGCTTCTTCTCTGTAGGACTTACCAATGTTTTGCAGTGGACTCCTTGTTTGTCTAGCCTTTGATGAAGATGCAATTGGAGTGGAAGTGCTAGGTGCATCAACATCAATATCAATAGAAATCATACTACCTTCCTCTACTTCCTTATTTCTTTGTTCCTCTTCACACTACTTCCTTTTTATGTCATATGTTCCTTACAAAATCCCATCTTTTAACCTACCATCTCAACTTATTTTCTAATCCTTTATCCCTTGCAAGCTTATGTAGCTCATTGTAAACTTTGTCACTCTTCTCTTCATAAGTTCCAAACCTTTCTTAATTAGGATCAATATGTTTGCTTAGAAATTTGTTGACATTAATTTCAAGTACATAAAGATATACTTCATATCCCATGGGAATAATCCAAGATGTTCTTGGCACCACTAGTTCCATCAAGTAGGCATCTGTCTCCTCTATAAAATAAATAGTGTCTTCATATTTATCAACTATCTCTCTTGGAATTATATGTTTGTAGTGTATTTCCTCCTAAAAAGACTCAATTTATCCCCACATTATGCTCCTTACCAATTTCTTATCTTGCATAAGATAGTAATCTCTGATCTGAATTTCCACCGGTACACCTTTCTTCTATGTGATGTTGCCAATTATAGGAAATAAATTTATGAAGTAGAAGAAAATATGTAAATTCAGTGAACCATACTTGAATATTTTTTTCTTATTCTTCTTTATTTTAGCCAAATTCTCCAAGAGTTATGTTCTCAATTACTCACAAATGTAATACTCAACATTTTCCTTTACAATTTTGTAAGCAATGTGAATGATGGTACTTGATATTGAATTTTCCCTAATGGAGTGGTATACCTTATATCCTAAAATTATTGTTATGAACCTTACATCAGGTTGTTTGATTTAATTTACTATTATTGCACATTTATCCTACTGAGATTTAGTTAATTTTGTAACTATGTCTTTCTTTATTACTTTAGGGATGGAACCTCACCACATGCATTAAATCCAATGACTGCTTCTAAGACTTCCTTGGTGATATTTTACGGTCTATCAAGCCACATGAATTGGTCATGTATTATACTCAACACTATTTTAACCCATTATGTATCATCAAAGGTGTGAAATTTCATAACTCAGGAAAAATTTAAAGTCTCCAAGACTTTAAACTCATCTTTCAATTTTCCATTCTCACAAAGTTTCTCATACATGTCAAGAATTTCATATTCTCCCAATTCTTCAAATTGCAGTGAATGTAAACCCTAATATCTTCCACATGCAAGACTCTATAAGTTACTTTGGAAAATGCACCCTGAGGGTCATCGTTCATATAATTATATGAATGTTTCTTAAATTTAGGCCTAGTTATGTCCTTGATATTATTGATCTTTGATTCATCCATGATTCAAAGTCAATAATTTAAGTCGAGGAATTTAAAATGCCTTTTTATGCTGTAATAGAGGGTTTGGTGATAAATTTCTAAAATTTTCCACTTAATGTTATTCAATTGCCTCAAATCATTCTGTAAGCTCTTTCTCCAAATATCACGATGAAGAATGAAGTGTTAAATTTCCTTTTTAAACCTTTGCAAGTAAAAAACGTGAACTGTGATTAATGCGTGGTACCCTAGGTTCAAAATTGCTTTTTAAACCACAACTCACAAATCCTTTTGTGATCCTAAAAAACCTTTTATATCCATCAATAAATGATTCCATTGCATTCTAAACTCAATTATGCATCAGACTACATTGACCATATTCATCGATCCATTTGATTTAGGGGTTAGGTAAAGATTTTTCTTTAAAACTCCCCCTTAGGTTTTTGACCTAATCAGTTTGCTGATGAAATGTCCACACTAGATGTTGGTGTGATCTTTCCAGTAGCATCAATATGTTCTTTTCTCACCCATCTCTTTCTCATTTCCTTCTTAACTTCTTCAACATCAATCTTTTGTTTTTGTTTGTCATTCTGCACATTATTTATTTTTACCAAACCTCTCATATTTATATTAGCATTATTGTATCTACAATTCCTAGCAATGTGACCTGGATTGTTATATTTTATGCATATCACATTACATTTCCCATACCTTTGTTTGCTTGGTTTGTCCTTAATCTGCACTGCTTCATAATGTTACCAAAGTTGTATTTGTAGCAACTTATGTTCCCTTGGCTCACAGAGTTGTTCATCTTTTATCTACACTCACTTTATTTGTGTCCATACTTGTAGCAGGTAAAGAAATATCCTTAAAAATATGTAGCATTAGGTTTTCTTTTGCACTAATTTTCTTGATTACCAAATTTTTTTCATGTAAAGCATTCCCCACTGAAGTTCTGCCCATTAGATTATCTCATAGGAGCCCTTTTAGGTTTCTCATTCTGATTGTCTATAAAGTGTTATTTTGACTAGATCCAAAACTTTCTCCCTTCTCAAATCCAAGTCCTTGTGTATCTCTTATCGACCTTTGTCTCTCAAGTTGTATATCAAGCTTCACTGAACTAGCTTTAATTTTTTCTTTGAATTCATTAAAAACAACAATCTCACTTATAATAACTTCAATAACCCTTTCAATTTTTTTCTCATTATGTCTGGATTCATCAAGATCAAGTTGCAATTGTCAATCTCACAATTTAGTTTATGACACTCCTCGGACTTATGCCTCAAGGATTTCTCAAGATGTTCTTCATTTTTTTCCTTTCTTCAATCTTCTTGGTCATCTTCATTACCATGGCTTCCATCTCATGTTTTAGATAATACTTGTCTTTTGCAAGCTTCTCACTTTCATCTTATTTTTCTTTCAAGGCTTGAGAGTCATCATTACTTCCTTTCTACTTTAGCTTCTCAACAAGATCTTTCCTTTTGTCCCTAGATTTTTTCAATTGTTCCTTCAATGTTTCAATTATTTTTTAGCTTCATTGATTCTTCCTTCCAATTATAGGTTATGAGCATTTAACTTTCCAAGATATTCAAGTGAAATCAAGAGCTATCTCTGAACATGGCTAGAAACTATCAAATTTTTCATCAGGATCTTCCTCAATTTGTTACATTTCCTCTAAGGTAATAGTCTCTAATACTAATTCTTTGTAGTGATGAAAAATAAGAGGGGGGGTGAATCAGTGTTCTAACACTTTTAACCTTACTAATATGATTTCTTAACCATAAACCAAGAGTAATGAAAATTAATCAACATAAGAAAATAAACAACATCCTAAACATCATAACACCTTATTTTTTGTGTGGAAACCCTGATAGGGGAAAAATCACAGTGGGGATAAAACCCACAAGTAATTAATTCTACAGAAATAGTAACCGTGTTAAAGGTTTAGATATAATAAGGGGAATGCACGTGTATTTAGACATGCTACCTAGAGATCACTTTGTAATTACAAAAGAGGTCTATAATCCTAAGGAAAGCTCAGTTCTTTACAAAAATTATTTGACAACAATATAAAATGGTGAACTAAAAGATAGCATCACATATGCCAATATAGTTCTGTCAAAGTGCAATACAAAATCTCTGCTCAACTGCCAGTCCAACCACTGATCACAAATCCTTTGCACATACAACTTATATCCTTATCATATCAAATCATCGCAATATCAATTCATCACAAAAACTCAATCTTATATATTAAACATCAAAAATAATATCTTCGTTCGTCGACCTCAAAATCATAAAGTGTTTTGTGTGAAGTGTCAGCCAAATCCTTCATCAAAATGTTATGCTAACTTCAAAAAATTCCATAGATATGATCTACCACATCCAATCTACCAAATTATGTTGATAAATCAATCAATTAATTGATCTGTTAGGATCACTTAATGATCTAACGAACTATATCATTCTTCTTCATTAACAATAAAGAAACCACTACACAGAGAATCATAAATCGATCAACTGGTATCACCAAATAATGCAAACATAGAATAAGGTATATTATACCTCACTAAAGCTCCTCTTAGGTTTGCTGACCAAAAATCCATTATTCCTTTCTGTACTGAAGCATATACCAAACTCTATAACATGTGCCTATTTTTCCATACTTAGAAAAATTTACATCCTAACCTTTGGTATTACTGCAATATGACAAGTGACATTAAAGATCATGTATGGTTTCCCTCAATAACAACATAAAATCTTTCAAGAGTAGTGTCTCTTCTCAATAGGTTTTTTGCCTAGCAGGGTTTCCTTGCTAAAAATCCTTGTGTTATGTGTTGCGAATGTGTTTATAGTTTATGCATGCAAGTTTAATTCATTTAGATAAGAAATAAGGGTTTTAATATTTAAGGGTTTTTGATATTTTGAATATTTGGAACAAATGATTCACACCCTTTGCTCTCAGTTGTTCACTGCCATATTTTGTACAATTGGTATCAGAGCCTAGTCCCTTGGAGAAAGTTTAACAACTTGAGGGTGATATGTATATGGCAGATTATAATAACTATTATCCAAGTTTTTATGGCACAAACTACACTTTATGGAAGAATTCCATTATAGTTCATCTCAGATGCATTGATGAATATTGTTGGAAGATTACAAAGTCAACCTATATTACTCCTGCAACCCCTACTACTCCAGATGAGATCAGGGATGCCAAATTAAATATCAGGGTGAAGGAAGCATTTTTGAGTGCCTTTATTGGTGCTAAAATGACCAATGCCATGGAATTGGAGACAAACAATTACATTTGGGAGAAGTTACAGACCTTGTATTAAGGAGATAAGGAAGCAAAGGTTGCCAAGTTGCAGATTTTGAAGGGAAAGTATGAATCCTTGAAGATGAGTGAAGATGATAATATTTTCTCTTTCATGCTTATGGTGAATGAGGTGGTATGTGCTATCATATGTGTTGGAGGTACTTTAGAAGAAGAAGAGATTTTTGCTAAAATAATGAGATCCTTGCCTCCTTCCTATAGACACAATGTTTCAGCTATTGAGGAGATGCAGACAGTGACAAATGTAACAAGAGAAGAGTTGGTTGGTAATCTTACTTCTTTTGTGATAAGTGAATTTGGAGGTGCATTTCCTAAGGTGGAATCAACATTAAAAGCTATTGTATCTAGAAAGGACATGCAAATATTTGATCTGGGAGAAGGATCCACAAGGAGATTGTCAAGATATGAGGAAGAGATGAAAGATGTTGAATAAGAAGAGCGAGAACTTCAAGAGTTGGAAGCATTGATTGCTAGAAGATTGCCAAAATAATTTGGCAAGTATAAAGGAAAGTTGCCCATTAATTATTTTTCATGCAATAAGATAGGACATTGTGCATCTAGATGTCCGAAAAGGGCTCCTAAATTTAAGAATAACAAACCAACTATTGAAAATAAATGTTACTATGTACATAATGAAAGAGTTACAAATTATTAATCTGATGATATTGACAATGGTGATAATGAATTTACATTCATTTCTATCAAATCAGAAAACCCTAAGCCTAAAGATTCTATGCCTACTAGTTCTACTAGTTGTGTTGTTCAAGAGAAATCCCTACCCACTCAATTTCTCAAAGAGTATAAATGAGTAATAGACGGTGGATGCTCTCATAATATGACTGGTGATAAGAGAAATTTTGTGAGATATGAGAAGTATGATGGTGGTATTTTGAAATGGGGAGACGATGTTGGTGGTATAATTAGAGGTAGAGGTTCTATTTCTCTAGATGGAAAGAATAATATAGATGATGTACTATATGTGGAAGGTTTGAAATGTAATCTTCTTAGTATTGGGTATTTTATGGACAAAGGTTATGACCTGCATTTCAAAAATGAAAAACACAAGATCTTGAATGACTCTGGGATAGATATTGCAATAGGATCGAAGATAAAAGGTAACATTTTTCATTGAATAGAGGCCAGAAAAGTTGTTTGATTTCCCAAATAGATGAAAGTTGGTTATGGAAAAAGAGATTGTGTCATGTGAACTTTGACAATATTATTGCAATAATTTCTTCTTATTCTATTAGAGATTTTACTAGGGTGAAGAAAGATACTAACACTATTTGCAAAGAATGTCATTTGGGTAAGCAAACAGGACTTACTTTCCATTCTAAACTTAAAATTCAAATGGATTGTTAGATCTTGTTCATACTGATTTGTGTGGTCCTGCTAAGATAAGAAGTTTGCAAGGTGATAGGTATTTTAGTTTTCCCATTTATTACTACTATAGGATGGTATGGGTAACTTTCTTGAAAGATAAGTCTAAATCATTTAATAATTTTAAGATCTTTAAGAAAATGGTAGATACTGAGACAAGATTTAAGTTGGAGTCTTTAAGACTAGACGAAGGTGGTGAGTTCACATCTGGTGATTTCAATTCCTTTTGTGAGAAGCATGGGATAAAGAGACCATTTTCTACACAAAGGAATCCATAGAAAATTGGCATGGTGGAGAGGAAGAACAAGTCCATTCTTGACATTTATAGGACTGTGATTCTTGGAGGGAAAGTTCCACAGATGTTTTGGAGAGAAGAAGTTGGCACTAGAGTATACACTCTCAAATGATTGTAAATCAAAGGATATATATACGTAAGACACCTTATGAGCTATGGTGTGGAAATGTGCCTACAATTAGTTACTTCATAATTTTTGGTAGAAAATGCTATATCAAAAGAGATGAGGATATAGGAAAATTTGATGCAAGGACTGATGAAGGTATATTCCTTGGGTATTCTACCAAAAGAAATGCATATAGGTGCTACAAGAAGAGGATTAAGAGGTTAGTGGAGACGGATAATGTCAAAGTGGATGAAACCTTTCAGAATGTATCCAAATCTTGTGAATATGATTCTGACGATCAAAATGATAGTGGTAATTAGGGACAACAACATCAAGTTCAGAACAAAGTTCCAAGTGTTTCGGTGAGAAAAAATGATGAAGCTTGTACAAGTGAAGATGAAGAAACAAAAAAATATGAGGTATGGCCAAAGAAACCAATATATGTGAGATTAAATCATTCTAAAGATTAGATTATTGGTAATAGGAAAAAGGGTGTTCAAACTAGGATAAGGATTGGTGAAGATCATTTTTTTTTTTAAAGAGATTGAACCCAAAGATGTAAGTGAATCTTTCAAAGATGATAATTGAGTTAATATTGAGAAGAAAAACACATGGATTCTTGTTCCCAGACCTAAGGACAAGAATGTTATTGGTACCAAATGGGTGTACATGAATAAATTGAATGAAGATGGAGAAGTTGTTAGGAATAAAGAAAAATTGGTCTACAAAGGATATGCTCAAATGGAAGGTATTGAATATGATGAAAAATTTTCTCCAATAACAATATTGGAAGTGGTAATACTATATATTTATTTATATTCTCATAAGACCTTAAAATTCTATCAAATGGATGTGAAATTTGCATATTTGAATGGTAAATTGGAAGAATAAATATACATAGAACAACCAGATTGACTGGTCAACTAGAAATGGTTTGTTAATTGAAGAAAGAATTATATGGGTTGAATCAAGATGCTAGAGATTGGTATCCAGGATTGGAAAAATATCTACCGAATCTTGGTTTCAATAAAGGTACTATTGATAGTAATTTGTATTTCAAGGTAGATAATGAGGATGTTTTAATTGTAGAAGTATGGTGCAGGGGAACCTAGAAGGAAATTTGAGCACCTGATGGATCAAGACATGAAGAGAGACTCTAGGGAATATATTAAATTGAATTGGAATGTTGTAAGGCCAGTCATGGCCATTTGTAATGATCAATTTAATGAAAAGATGAAAAGTCCTAAGGGTCCTGATAAGGACCCTAGGACCAAATTGTTTGTAAGGGGGCCAATAATGCCTATATGGGATCTAAATAGGTAGGAGGGTCATACATGGGGTGATTAGATCCTAGGATGAATCTAGATACAACTTTGATAAGTTAAGAAGCAAATAAAATAATAAAACATAATATTAAATTTAAATATTTAAACACCAACGGCTAACTACCAATTTAAAGGGAAAAACCAAAACTAGTTATAATAAGTATTTGTTAAGGAGACAAATAATTGGAAATGGTTTTAGAAGTTGTAAAAAATCCTATATATCTTGTATGAAGCATGTGGATAGAGAGGAATACAGAGGAGAATGTGAATGTACAGACTGAACTCAGAACTACAATAAAATCTCTGATTTTTGCAAAGTTTCATGATAGTTTGAATTGATTTCTTATTGAAAATACATTTATAATGGTTGAAGAATACTAATATTTATTCATAGAAGAATTTTATTGGTTATGAGATCTCATTTTTTCTTTAGTTATTCACTGTACTTGCAGATAGTCTCAGAGATTTACATATTTTGTAATAGTTCTGAGTGTTTTTATGGATTAAATGTCATTCCATGAATGCATACCTCTAATTCTCATGTAATGACATTGGATTAACATGTACAATAATTTTATAACAATTATATTTGTAGATAAGTAAAGGAATGAAGGTGATTACCATGTTGTGTGAAAAGAGCACTAAAATTGGTGCAAGGGTGTAGCAGCAATAGTTCTAGCCATTAGAGGACCATATTTTATGTTGGATTGTGTTCCCACATGTCAAGGGGAAGGTGAATCAGCCATTTTTTTGTTTATAAAGTTCTTGGAAGGGAAATATTGAGAAATCCCTAGTTTTAAGGGCTTAGGAAGAGCAGGTCCTAAAAATAGTGAGATTAGAGCTACTAGGCTTTCTAGGCCTACTAAGGCTAAAGAGTGGATTTGAGGGTTGGAATCACTGTAGGGGTTTGATACCTATTATAACATGTTGAAATAGGTGTCTTAATTTTTTATGGGTAGGGGATAGGTCTTCCTTTTCAAATTGCCCCAAATTGCTCCTCCTAAGCCCTTAAAACTAGGGCTTTCTCAATCTCACCCTTCCAAGCACTTTATAAATCAACCAATGGTGTATTATCCTTCCCCTTGACATTTTGGAACACAATAAAACATAAAATATGGTCCTCCAATGGCTATAACTATTGTTGCTACACCTTCACACCAATTTTAGTGCTCTTTTCACACAACAACATGGTGATCACCTTCATTCCTTTACTTCTCTACACATATACTTGTTAGATAATTATCATAAATTTTTATCCAATGTAATTCCTTTACAATAAAAGGTACGCATTCATGGAATGACATTTAATCCATAAAAATACTCAAAACTGTTACAAAATATGTAAATCTCTAAGACTCTCTGCAAGTACAGTAAATAACTAAAGCAAAAATGAGATCTCAAAACATATACACTTCTTATATGAATACCTATTAGTGTTATTAAACCATTATAAATGTATTTTCAACAAGAAATTAATTCAAACTATCATGAAACTTTGCAAAAATAAGAGATTTTATTGTAATTCTAAGTGCAGTCTATACATTCACATTCTCCTTCATACTCTTCTCTGTCCATACATTTCATCTAGGGCATATAGGATGTTTTACAACTTCTCCAACAATTTCCAATCAGTTGGATCCTTAAAAAAATACTAATTATAACTAGTTTTGGCTTGTCCCTCGAAATTGGTAGTTAGTCATTGGTGTTTATATATTTGAATTTTATATTATGCTTTATTGTTTTATTTTCTTCTTAACTTATCAAACTTGTATCTATATTCATCCTAGGATCTAATCACCCCATCTAGTACCCTCCTAACTATTTATATCCCTTATAGGAACTATTGGACCCCCTTACAAAAAATTTGGTCCTAGGGTCCTTATTAGGACCCTTAGGACATTTCATCTTTTCATTAAATTTATCATTACAAATGGCCATGATTGGCCTTAAAACATTCCAATTCACTTTCATAGATTCCCTGGAGTCTCTCTTCATCTATTTATCCTTTTGGTGCTCAAATTTCCTTCTAGGTTCCCCTGCACCATAATCCCTGGGTGAAGAAGAAATTTTGCCCCAAAATTTTAAGGTTTTTGCCTTCACACCCCCAATATTCCTTGAAGGAGTCCTAAAAATTTTTCTTCCTTGTGAAAACTCTCCACCTCCTCTTCTTGATCTTACAACCACATTATTAGAAACATGAAACAAAAACTCACCACCAATGCCTTTATTCATCGATTGTTTAGGACAGTCATGTAAACTCTGAATGTACTACTCTTTCACCTACACCTCAAGGTCCAAAAGACCTCTTATCCTTCCCTCCATGGACAGATCCACTGTTTCCTTTCTTGATTCCACTCAACGACACAAAATAGTCCCCACTTTTATCTCTGTAATCTGCAACTATTTATCTTTAAGTGCACTAGTCACACACTCCTGCACCAATAAGGACCTCTTAAACCCTTAAAATTCCTTCCTCAACCCATTTTCCTTGTAACCCTACAAAGAAACATACTCTTTTCTTCCAAAACAAATAACTCTTGTCTCCTCAACAACACCATTTTGTAAAGGCTTGAGAGTGAATGTCTTATCGTCCTTTTGAACCACATAGGTGTTCTCCTAATGATAATAAATAGTTCTTCTTGAAGACTGCCAAGGTGTCCCCAAAAGAACATGATAGCAAGTCATTGGAACAATTTCACACGAAACCTATCATTGTAGTTACTGTCTGATGTCGAATGTGGACCTCTCTATTCAACACAAACACAACATAGTCATTACACAATCAAAGAACTCACAAATACAAACATGGATTGTTTTCTCTACAAGCGTGATTGAAGCGACCTGTTGCCTCCTAATTAGAAGTGATTGTTGCAGTTTACCCTCAGAACGAGAGCCAACAACCTGACCATCTCTAATATGGAGGATTTTATAGTGCAAGTGTGTGAAGTAGAGCCATCAATTGTGAGAAATATGCATCTAGATATGAGAAAAGCTGCTATTCTACGAATTGAAACATGATTTAAGCTATGAAAGATGAATTGCAATTAGTCTAAATATGAAATGCAACTAACTATGGAAGTAAAAGTGCAATTAAGCTAAGAGATTGAAATGCTTCTAATCTATAAAAGAGAATGCTTGTAATCTAGAAATGTATGCTCTTTAAGCTAGAATTTGATTAGCAATTGAATTTAGAAAGCTCTAAAGCATAAATTGTTAGCTTCTACAAATAAATGATGAATCAAAGCTACACAATTATATTCAATTCCAATAAATATTATGCTAATTATGCAAGAAAGTAAGCTAAAGCATGAAATCAACACTAAATTTGCCTATAGTAATGATGCTCAAAACAAAGGATCCTCACAATGAAGAAAGAGGTCTAATTTATAGAAAACCGAGG
>MU227531.1:241660-309525 GCA_018584345.1 Thuja plicata | reverse complement strand
CCTTTTATGTATATTAGCCAAAGAGGGTGGATTTTATTTAATTAAAAGCACTTAGGACTTTAGGATTAAATCAATTAATCATAGGGATTTTAGCTAATAATCATTTGAGAATTAGGAATTTAAATGTAATGTCCGATTTATGCAAATTTGGGTTTTTTGCATTTGAAACTCAGTCAATTAAAGTCAATTAGGAGAAGAATTTGCCTAGTACAATAGGACTTTGAAGATGAGAAAATGCACCAAAATTGATTAGGTTGTTAGGTGCCAATTTTGGGGTGTTACAGTTACCAATTGAAAAATCAACATATGTTTTATTCTTTACAATTATGCTTTGCTCATCACTTACCTAAGAGGTTTTATAAGGCCTAGGGTGTTCAAAATTCCTCAAATTCAACTTATCTACCATTTCACATGAGACTAAATTATCAAATGAACCAAAGTCTATTATCATTTTACAAACTTTACCTTGACTTAAAAAAGTGGTTCTAAAAATTGATACCTCTGGTCTTCTTTGTTGTTGCATTGTTGCTCCTTTTCTTACCATGAGACATTCCCTAACTTTAGGGTATGCATAATCCATCCCTCTTTCTTCCTCTTGTTTTTCATCCTCTTCATTTCCACATTTTCCTTGTGTCAATACAATTCTCCTATCAAACTTCCTCATCTCTTTCTCTCGACACTTGTAGAAAGGATGCCCTTCCTCTCCACAATTGTAGCATTTGACATTGAAGGTTCTATTGCCACTACCAACACCAAATCTGCCACCACCTCTTTGTCCATTTCTCTGATCAAACATAGGATCCTTTCACTTTTAATTTCTTCTCTTTTCATTTCCTTCATTGGATCTTCCACCTTTTCCCCTATTTGATTGTCCTCTTCCACCTCCTTGTCTTTCTTGCTTTCTTCTCAACTTGTCCTCAGCCCTAGTAGACAACTTGTAACACTCTTCCATAGTGTTTGGTGTATTCAAACTAATCTCATCCTATATGTTGAACCTCATTCCATCCATGTACCTTACTAATTTATCCTCCTCTTCTTTATCATGAGAAACTCTGATATCTAACTTGTGGAATTCTTTAGTATACCTTTGGACATTCATGTCCTTTTGTCTTAGGTTATGCATCTTTTTGTAAAATTGAACCTTATAGTCTCTTGGAAGGAATTTATCCCTCATCATTTCCATCATCCTCTTCCATGATATGATCTTAGAAAATTTATTCTTCCATCTTTATTCTTGTAAGCAATCCCACCGAAGTAAAGCATGCCTCTTCAATCTGGACTTTGCAATCTTCACCTTTTGTCCATCCTCCACATCTTCACAATCAAAAAAATTCTCCATAGCACTGAACTAGTCAATTAAATCTTCATCATTCATCTCTCATCATACATAGTTATGTTATACTTACCCTTTTAGTCATTATATTTAATGGCTTTAGCAAATTTCACCATCCTTGCATCCTCAGGATCAATCTCTTCCCTCGGTGCTTTGCTTTCTTCTTCTTCTTCTTCTTCTTCTTTGACCTCTTTTTTGTGGTATTATTCTCCTTTCTTCTTCTTAATAATATCTCTTATCATCTTTTCCATCTCTAACTTCATCTTATTTTTCTCCTCTTCTTTCTCTATCACCATCATGGCAAGCTTAGTGTTTGTCATCTTTAGAGGCATTTCTAGAGCCTCTTCTTCAAATTCTCCAAACTCTTCTTCAGGCATAAACCCTTTTCCTTCTCCAAAAGGTATCTTTTGTGCCCTAATACCACTTTATGTAGAGGAAAGTGGAGTGAAAAAAAAGAGAAGGTCCTCAAAACTCCCAATAGCAAGGATCAAACCAAAGAATATAGGAACCCTCAAATGCACCAATTGGCTCCTAATGACAAAAATGAAATAAAAGACCTATACATTACCTCTAACACCTTAAGAAACCTATTTCAAATTGTCCCAATAGGTCTCAAACCATTGCAATGATTCCAACCCTCAAATTCACTCTTTATCCTTAGTAGGCCTAGAAAGCCTAGTAGCCCTAATATCACTATTTTTAGGACTTTTCATGAAAAACTCTAAAAAAAATACACAAACTCTTTATAGTTTTAGATACCAATTATGGACTTATAAAATATACCCTAGAATCAGGTAGGGGTACTTTGGAACATAACCCCCCAAAACTACGTCTCCACTTTCCTTCCTAGACCTTATAGGTCACTTTTTCAAAGGAACCCTATCCTAGACTTAACACCCAACCTTTCCACTTTTCACAGAGTGTTAATATGGTCCGAATTAGAGAAATATGAATTCAATTTGGTTCTATGGGCTTCCTATACCCGAAGGCCCCAAATTGCTCCTCTTAAGCCCATAAAACTATGGTTTTCTCAATGTTTCCCTCCCAAGCACTTTATCAATCAAAAAATGGTGGATTCACCTTCCCCTTGAAATATGGGAACACAATCTAACATAAAATATGGTCCTCCACTGGCTAGAACTACTGCTACTACACCCTTGCACCAATTTTAGTGCTCTTTTCACACAACAACATGGTGATCAACTTAATTCCTTTACTTCTCTGCACATATTCTTGTTATAAAATTATCATACATGCTAATCTAATCTCACTCCATGATCATCATAGGTATGCATTCATGGAATGACATTTAATCCATAAAAACACTCAAAATTGTTACAAAATATGTAAATCTATGAGACTGTCTGCAAGTATAGTGAATAACTAAAGAAAAATGAGATCTACGAGCATATAAAATTATTCTATCAAGACTTATTCATATTATTCAACCATTATAAATGTATTTTCAATAAGAAAGCAATTCAAACTATCATGAAACTATGCAAAAATCAAAGATTTTATTGTAATTATGAGTGCAGTCCATACATTCACATTCTCTCCATACTCCTCTCTGTCCATATACTTCTTCCAAGATATATAGGATTTTTTACAACTTATCCAACCATTTCCAATCGGTTTCCTCCTTAACAAATACTAATATAACCAGTTTTGGCTTTTCCCTCCAAATTGGTAGTTAGTCGTTGGTGTTTAAATATTTCAATTTTATATTATGTTTTATTGTTTTATTTGCTTCTTAACTTATAAATATATCTACATTCATCCTAGGATGTAATCACCCCATCTAGAACCCTCCTAACTATTTATATCCCATATATGCACTATTGGCCCCCCTTACAAACAATTTGGTCCTAGGGTCCTTATCACGACCCTTAGGACTTTTCATCTATTCATTAAATTGATCATTACAAATGGACATGATTGGCCTTAAAAAATTCCAATTTAATTTCATAGATGTCTTGGATTCTCTCATCATGCCTTGATCCCTCAAGTTCTCAAATTTCATTCTAGGTGCCCCTGTACCAAAGCATTTTTTATGACATTATTTTTGGAGGTAGTGATAAGTTGATCCAAGAATTTGCAATGGAAATGCAAAGTGAGCTTGAAATTTATATGATAAGAGAGATGAAATTATTTTTGGGATTGAAAAATATTTAGTTAAAGGATGGTATTTTCATATCTTAGGCCAAGCATGTGAGGGAATTGTTGAAGAAGTTTGGGTTGGATGACTCAAAACCAGTGGGTATACCTATGGTGACCAATTGCAAGTTGACAAAGGATGATGAATCTTCTAAAGTAAAGTAGTCTAGATACAGATCAATTGTTAGTGGTTTACTCTACTTGACTCATACAAGACTAGATATCATGAATGTTGTGTGTCTTGTAGCCAGATTTCAATCTAATCTGAAGAAGAGTCATGAAGTAGCTGTAAAAGGGATATTTAGATATCTAAAAGCGACATAGAACTTTGGGATATGGCATCCTAAAGGATATGATTTCAGTTTGTGTGCATATATAGATGCTAATTGGGAAGTTGATGATGAAAATAAATGTACAAGTGGTGGTGCTTTCTTATTGGGTAGAAGATTGGTTTCTTGGATAAACAAGAAGCAAAACTCTATCTCCTTATCTACTCTGGAGACAATATACATTGTTGTTGCTAGTAATTCTATATAAGTAATGTGGATGAAGAAGATGCTATCAAACATCATAATTATCTTTGATGAGCCTATTATCATATACTATGATAATTCAAGTGCTACCAACATTTCTAAGAATCATGTGCAACACTCAAGGACAAAGCATATATCAATAAAGTTCCATTTTCTCAGAAAGAAGGTGAATGAAAAGTAAGATTAGAGTATATTCCTATCAAGGATTAGTTTGTTGATATCTTCACAAAGACATTTCCTAAGGATTCATTTGAATATCTCAGAATCAAGTTGGGGGTGATTTCCCTTCCTAACCAGGTATAAGATCCAAAGGTGTGAAATGGTCTAGTGAGCTTAACAGTCTTACCTTATGATCTAGATTGACGTGAGGAGGTTTCTACTTAGGGGGAGTAGTCATTTTTAATGTTCAGATGGTGCTTATTGTTCTAAGGGGGAGAAGAAGTAGAGTTGAGAGATAAATTGTATACACCTAAAAATAGTCAACACAAGTCAAATCAAGTCTAAGCAAAAATCAATCAAATACAAGCTATTTTGAATAAATTGAAATTAATAAATTAAATAACTAGGTAATTGAATTAATCATTTAATTTCTTAGTTCACCAATTGATTAAATTCAATTCATAAATCAAACATGGCTAAAGCAATTAATTATTTTGAATTAATTAAATCCTAATTTCTCTCACCCACCACTACGTCACAAAAACAACCAATGGGGAATGAGAAAAGAGAGCACATGGATCATCAAAAGGCTTTGCAATCTTGACCACTCAATCTTATAAATCAATCTTGTGCACTCAAAGGGACACATCACTAACCATTAACCTCAACCATTCCTTGACTATGGTCAATCAAAATCACCCCTATACCCTTGGGAATTCCTATAAATAGGAGAAATTTCTTAGTGAAAATCACCATTGTACATCATAGAAATTACATTTTGTTGAATTGTGTATCCATTATCATTTAGCATATTGATATGTTAAGCATTGTTTTTTATTAAGGAATAAACAAGTTTTGATGGGGCCTCAAAACCCATAGCATATAGCTTTTGAAGGGGATATGGAACCCCACTAAGATGAAATGTTGCAACAAATAAAGCATTTGTAGAACAACAACCCAAAGCCAGCCCAAGGCCAGCAAACAAACAACATCCTTTAAAGATATATCATCAAAAGTATCGGCTTCCCAAGAGAACCCATAAAGAGGCCAAAACCTTACAAAATGATATAATCTCTTAAGAAAAGAGATCCATATGATTTTGATGGCTCCCCAAGCCACAATATTTGGGTTTTGACATGACTCCCAAAACCATAATTACAAATTTCCACAAAATATTGTGCCTCAAAGAACACAAACAACCTTAAGAGATTAGGCATGGAAGAACCATCTGAAGAACCACTAGGTTTTAACATGGTTTATGACCTTATGGAAATACATTTTGTTAATTAGTTCCAAAACACTTAGTCATCACAAATTTGACCGAGCCAGCAGTACAACCTGAGAAGTTACAATGTAACCCGAGCAGTGGAAGTATCGACCGAGCAGACAGTGGTAATCAATATTTCCTGAGTGATCAATATGACCTAAGTACACAGAGTAGCCTAAGTGCCAAAGTTTAGTATGTTTCCCGAGTGATAGCATAATGCCTTAGTGTCAGTATATTGCCCGAGTGGACCACTAGACCCGAGTAACAGTTTTGGGCTGACTTAGCTTATATTGTTTGATATTAATTTATCTTATGGAAGTTGACTTAAAGAAGTATTTGATTTGGATAAGGTATAAATATAAGGTATTTTTTTTTATCCAAATATGTATTTAGAAGTGTGTATGCAAATATGAAGTGGCAGATTATTTAAGAGGCTACAACAGTATAATGAACAATAGAGACTCATCCATCACAATCAGGTGATTAGTTTTTATCATTGGATCTTTTTTCAGAAAATCAAAGTTGCATTAAAGATCATCTACTGGTTCATCCTAATAGGTGCATCAACAAAATCCTCTAACAAGGTGGACTTAACAGTCCTTTACAAATCTCCTAACAGAGTTGCATTACTGAATTGTATTGTACTAAATCCTTTCACAAGGTGGACCTAAATGTCCTTATTTCTCCTAACAGGGCAGGTCATTAGAAGTGGTCAATTGTAAGCTTTAACATGCTAAATTTATACTACAGTAATAAATATTATGGGTACCATCCCTACCCTAGTTTTACTTTCTATTTGGAAGGTTTTTGGGTAATCAAATATTGTGTCAAGTGTTGTGGATGTTTTATTTCTTTTCATTTCATGCATGCAATTTGATTGGATAATCTAATAAAGGATTAAAAGGATTAAGTTTTATTGGTTTCTGATTCACCCCCCCCCCCCCNAATAAAGGATTAAAAGGATTAAGTTTTATTGGTTTCTGATTCCCCCCCCCCCCCCCACCTCTCTTAGTCACCTAGCCTCAACATATTTCCAACAATTGGTATCAAAGCTAAAGTTTCTCTTAACAAAATTTTAACAGCTTGGGCAAAGATCAGAGGCAATGGGAATATACATACTGGAGAAATAAATTGAAAATGAAAAGATAGATCTACAGGTGGCCATGGATCAGATCAAGAAACTCAAGGAGTGGCTCTCTCTTTCCCTAAAAAGAAGAAAATATTTAGCAGTACAGATGGATTAAAAAATTTACATAGAATAAATAATTGAAGACTTATGCAAAGAAAGAAGTTTTGAAGAAGCAGATGCAAAAATTGAAGACCTACTTGCAAAGAATATCAATTTACATGAAGAAGTTAGAAAGTTGAGAAGAGAACAAGAAATTCATTCAGTCAGAATATGTGAAGTCATGGAACAAAATAATCAAGCAGAAAATGACAAAGAAATGGCACAAGAAGATAAAATATTGTTGAGTACAAGATTAGAAGAAAAAGTAAATTAAATCCTTCATTTGTCACTTCAGCAAGAAGATATGATAAATCAACTCAATAATGTAAATCAAGAAGTTATCAATCTGAGGGAAAAAAAAATGAAAGACTGCAGAATGATCTCAATACTGAAAAAGCAAACCAATGAAAGTATGATGAATTCATAGGTAAGCATGGATCAATTGACAGAGAAAAATCAACCCATACATCATGGACAGACTGGATTAGGTTATACTGAACAAGCTGAATCTTCACAAAAAGGAACTCAAAAGAACAAAAAACCTACTTGTAATCATTGTGGCAAGTTAGGGCACACAAAAAAAAAGTGTTGGAGCAATGGAAAATCAAAGTTTAACAGTAAATTTTATAGATGCAATAAACATGAACATAGGGCAAGTGAATGCACTGAGAAACCTAAGTTTGAAGGAAAATGTTTCAATTGTAACAAACAAGGTCACAAATCATCTGAGTGGGGAACTAAGAAATGGAACCTTGCTGAACAACTAGCTAAAGCAATTTTTGGTTGGGATTACAACACATGGAGTAGATGTTGTCACTGTGGTGAATATGGGCATATTGGTGCAAATTGTGTAAAGACTCACCTCAGAAAAATGAATCCTACTAAGAGATGTTATGTATGTAAAAAACTTGGTCATCTAAGAAAGAATTGCATGAATAGAGAAAAAGTGGATCTTGGTTTTGAGAAAGGCAAAGAAAATTTTTTAGAAATCAGAACTCAGATGAATCAGCAGTGGGTAAGGAAATCTCCTGAGAGTTCAGATAAAAACAATGAAGGATCAAATGGCTCCCAAAGTAGTGAGTTGGGTGGATCTACCATCTCCAAATAAATATGCAGGTAGACTACTGGAACTATGCATACAAGCCATCCTACATTAATTCCAGACATTCTAGCAAGTCCAAATCAGCATATTGATGCACTATGACACATTACAATTTTAACTGAGTTAGGATCTTAGTAACACCCAAGTTACACAGGCCTAACTGAGTTAAGTCGGATTGTATGGTTTTGAGAATGTAGAAGTTAGTTTTCATCGAGCATCATTCTGAGCTATACTAGCTACCATGTATGGAGCATTTAATGAAAACTCAATGGTAAGATCTCTTATAAAAGATGAATTGGAAAGGTTATTGTTTACAAAGTTTTCAATTTGCAAAGCGATTTAGAGCCTTAAGTGATTCAGAGTGAATTTGTGCTTGAAAGCTTTAAGTTGTGAAGTTTCATCAAACCTCTGAGCATAATGGCATCTACATCCAGTAGCAAGGTTAAGAAAGGATCTAAGATGTTGGTTAGGAATGTTATCTGTGAACCTCCAAAGTTTAAGATTCATCCAGCGATTACAGAGGAGATAGACCTGATGGGAGCTCATTATTCCTCCTAGGGTATTGTTGATCAATGACATCCAATCATTCTATCATTGCACAATTCAACAAATGGGGACATTGGAAATGATTAAAGCATATGAGAAACTCTATGAAGCGGGGAATCTAAAGGCATAACATAAACACCTCAAAATCAAGGGTTTGATGCATATCATGCATATGCCACAAAATTTCTAGATTAAGTGGATTAGATTTGTTCTGAGCCATGTTCACAATATGCATCTATGGATGGAACAACAAGTGAAGATTACCAAGACAATGGTACACCATTTTATAGGGTATCCTATGATGGACAAGTCAAAAGCTACCAAAACCCTACCCTAGGATGACCTAACTAAGAAGACTCTTACCAAGTGGGATGGAAGAGGCATGAGATTAAATGGAGTTATAGACATGGAATTAAAGTTTGGGATTAATGTTATTATGCACAAAATCTATAGTTCTAGCTGACCTAATAGAATACCATGTGAGGCTATGGAATTGGCATACAAGGTGGTCAAGAACAACCTCTCATTCGACCTTGCCAAGTTGCAACTCATCCGATTGAGCAAGAACATGGAAAGCATCTGGGCATCAAAGACCAACCATGTAAGTTTGGTTCACTTCTAGTCTGCATATTCTTTTATATTTAGAATTTTTTCCCTTCCAAAGGCACAGTTGTTTGTAAGAAGGATAGACCCATAGTATATTAGATAAATGATTCTATAGCTGAATTAGGAGACAATTTTGAGAGTATCATAGATGCATATTTTGAGGAATTCAGATAGAAGATGCAGAATATGTATAGAATTCCTAAATGATTAGTTGAAGACCAAAAGGATGATGTTTTTTTCCTAGTTGACTGTGATAAAGTATACATCCAGGCAGTCAAACCTAGGGTTGCATGGGTGAAACCTCTTGCATATGAGGTTAACATAGATGAGACCAAAAAAAAAATTGTGGCTCTTGTGAATGAACCTGTTGAATCCAAAGCACCATATCATTGAAATATGCTTCCAGAACAAAGGATGAACAGAAGCAGATCGAGGAAGCATTTGTAGAAAAGATGACAAGATGGAAGAATGATCCATCTGAACTAGAAAATTCATATGATTGAAGACCTATTCAAGGCAATATTTGTTTCCTAGAGTAATTCAGTCTGAACAAAAAAGGAACATTAATTAAATTCATGCCTACTATGACAAACAAAGAGATTAAAGAGGCCATGACCAAATATGAAAATAATCACACTCCAAGGTTTAGGACCTTTAAAATTTTGAACAAGAAGATAGAGGATGTGGTGCAGGCTGCAACAAAGATATGGAAGATAGTCTTTGAAATCAAGGAAGAAGACAAGGCAGAAGTACCGAGTACAGACCCCAAGGAAAAGAATGATGATCTAGATCTACCTGAGGTAGAAAATATTGAAGAATCCAATGTAGAATAGATTGTAGTAGAGATGATGACATCCCTACCCCAATCACCTATACAAATCATCCTATCTTTGACCAAGGATAATTCTACTGAATCTACATCTGGACTAGTGGGAACCGAGCATCAGGATCCACCTACTATTGGGATAAGCCTAACCGAGTCACAGAAGGCAACTGTGAATATTTATTCAGTGAGCATTGATGCTATAGTTGGTGTGGAAAATGTAAATGACCTATTCCAACTGAATACTAAGGAGAAAAATGAGGAAAGAAAGGATATGGATGATAGTGGAAAAGGTAAGGAAATTGTTCCCTCACCCAATCCCAAGGACAGTGGAAAAGGAAAGGAAGTAATTACTGATGATATTGATCTTGAGAAAGATATTATGATTCCAAATTGGGATTTATCCAACTTGAAAGTTGAGCATATGGATATATTAGGGGAGCTATGGAAGAAAGAGCTACACAACAAAAGCTCCTAATAGAAAAGAAGAGAAACAAAGTGTTGGAGGACATAAAAGGTATATTCATAGAAGCACTATAAGTAGAAGTAAATGAGAATGATTCTATTATGGATCAACTTATAGACATAGTCCACAAGCTCAATAAAGATTTAAGTGGTCAAGAAAAACTATTGCAAAAGGCAAAAATTAACTTAATAAGAGAGTAGTTTCTTATTAGCTTAACTCTCTTATTAGCTTTACTCTCTTATTAGCTTAACTCTCTTATTATATTTACTCTCTTATAAGCTCAATAAATATTTAAGTGGTCAAGGAAGTTTCTAGAGAGCTAATAAGAGAGTTTAGCTTTACTCTCTTATTATCTCTCTAGAAACTACTGTAAATAATGTTGCTTTGTTGTTTGTAAAGTTAAGTGTCACTTCCAAATTCACAATGGAAATAAAGACTAAGCTAAAAAAGATAGATATAGATCTGAAGGAAAGTTCAAATCAGTTAGCACTTAACCCGAGTTTGAGTTCAACACACTTTGTGAAAATTAAGTATTTGATAGACATGCAGGCTGAATTACTAAAAGAAGAAGCAAGGACAAGATAATCTCTCACAGCTATGCAGAGCCGACTCCTTACACACATGGATGTAATGTAGAAGCATATAGCTCATGCCAAGACTCTTATACATGACAACAAATTTTTAGTTGTTGAGCTTATGATGGAGTTGTCAGTGGAGATACAGATTGAATTGCACAGCCTGAAGGTGTTGCAAGATAATTTGAACAACACTTTGTCTCAGATTTTGAAGGTATATAGTGATTTCCTATCCTATTTTTGTATTACCATATATATACATTTTTTGGCATTCGTGTCAAAAACAAGGGGGAAAGTCATTGTATATATATAAGGAAACACATGTACAGAAGAGAAGTGGAGAAGAGATATATATGTATATATAAGTGTTACAAAAGCAATTTTGATAAATAAAAAATGGATTCAGTTGTGACCGAGTCACAGAGCTATTATCAAAACCTGAGCAAGTACCCAAGCATATGATAAGGGGGAGTTTTGACTCAGAAGTTTGATTAGTTTTTAATCATTGTATCATCTTAAAATGGAAGCACTTCCATGTTAAGAATGTTTAGCCCTCCTTAGGGGATTTTTTTGACCTCCATCATATCATCCTCCCATTTATGCATCATCCCCTACTTTTGTGCCTGATTAGGACCCTGATTGGGCCTCTCCAGGCACCTTCTACCCCACCTAGCATGTTTTCCAGGGGTTATGGCCCCCTGGGTCAAGGTCAACCTTGACCTTGACCTAGGTTAGGGTCAACCTCAACCTTGACCTAGGTCAAGGTCAACCTCAACCCTGACTAGGGTCCCCCTTTCAAATCTGGAAGCTTGTCAGCTGTCGGGGGTCATCCAAAATTCAATTTTCCTGCTTCCGGGTTGGCTGTTTTGGGTTCCGAAGAGGTGATTCATAAATTATATTTAATATAGGTCCTATCCTAGGGGTAAAGGCTTTAATGGGAATTTAATTATCCTATTTTGGCCTCCTTAGAATATTTTGCCCTAGTTTCATATAAAAGGGAGCCTTCTCCTCTCATTTTCTCTAAGCATGATCAAGTAAAAAACGCTAAGGCAATTAAGCATTTGAAGGAAATTCAAGCATCAATTATTCTCAAGCTTCAAATGTGTTCAAGTATTCATCTCAAGCATTCAATTTCTCCATTGAAGATCAAGGATTCAATCTTTCAAGCCTTTGAAGGGATTTGGCACATGCATTCAAGATTCATCATTCAAACCCTAAATCTAGCCATCATGGTGGTGTGATCTTCCATCAAGATCCTTTGTGCATCCTCAAGACACATTCATCCTCTCTTCAAGGTGGATTTCAAGCATATAATAATGGAGGTTTATGGTTTCTATTGAGTTCAAGCTTTCATATTTACATATTTGCATACATTTGAATTATAATTGCATATCCATTGAATATCATAGCTTCATTGTTAGATTCAATTCTACTACTTGCTAGCAATCTATACTTTATTTATTTCAAGGTTAATTCCTAAACTAGGGTTTGACTAAGGCAAACCCATACCCCCCAACAAACAAACCTATTTTTCTTGCAGGTATAGGTTCAGGACTACGGATTTAGACACAAATTTGGATACCCTTTCCGGCTTTCTTTCAAACTCCGCAAACAGATTCTCTATCGGACCTGTGCCAATCAGGGTCAACATTATTGGGTCAGGGGTGAAATTTTTGTTTCAAGGTCAACCTTTTTCATAAGACGGCATCGAATTGGAAAAATATTTCTAGGTTTTGTTCGTCTTTGCGTTCCAGTTCCGAATCATACTTCATTTTTTCCAGAAATAGAGTACAGACCTCAGAAAATAGCATTCTTTGATCTGCAATACTTTAAGGTTGGTTCTTCTTCTTATCCTTTTCAATTACTATAATAAATCATATTTAATTAATAATTAACAAAATTTAAGATCTCCTTCTTTACTCTCTTTTCCAAATAGTTGATTCATGTGTGCATTGATCCTTTTTTGGGGGTTAATCAACTTGGATCTTCCATTTGTGCATTTGAGGATAGAAGAGGAGAATCTTATCTTCCTCATAATCACATATCAACACAATTCAATTAAATGTAAAGTAGGGTTAAGTAAATCAACACTCTTTAATCAAATCAAACAACAATTAACAAACAATCTCCTTGCCCTTTCCCCCTTTACATTTTGGTGAACCCGTGATAGACAACTCCTTCTTTTTGGTGTTAGATTTACATCTTAGATTACAATTTACATACAAATAAAAAAAATAAAAAATAAAAAAGTTAAATACTCATAAAATACAAAAACACTTCTTGCATTTACATTATGAAGTTCTTTTGGTGTGTGGTTATTTTTCTCATTATGTTTCTTTTAGCATCTCTTTATAGTACCTATGATGTCTATGAGAGTATCATCCATTTTATCATGTTTGTTAATCTTCATGTTTCACTTGCTTATGCTATTTTAAGATTGACCAATACTAGTCTCCCTACATTCAAAACTTTAATTAAGGATTCGTGTAATGGACTTATTGCTCTTTTGGATTATGTGAAGAATTTGGTAGATGATACACCATTGCCTAATCTTCCTAATTAATCCAATTCCTAATACTCCTACTCCTATTCTTCCATCTTCCATCCCTAGTTCTTCTCACACTTTTGTTGAGGCTCAAACTATGTTACAAGATGAGGATGTGCAAGAATTCCTAGATTTACCTTCTCCTTCCTATCTGATCCATGATTCTATTAAGATAAAATCCCAAGAAACTTCTAAAACTATTGTTCCACCTTACACAACATTCTCTCATGAGCATTATAATCAATCATCTCCCATAGATGCTTTGCAAGATAGGTATACTACTGGATACACTATGGTTGATAAACAACGTTATAAGGGTTTAGGGCTTGGTGTTAATGAAATGGGCATTAAAAACCTGATCAATGTATCTCCTAAACAAGATATGTATGGTATAGGCTTCTCACCTTCTCAATTTGAGGTAGCTAATCTTAACTATCGTCCTCCTCTTGATATTCTTCTTCCAACACCTACCTTAGACCACCCTGATACTCCTCAAGATGTGGCTAAGAGAGTGTATGTCCAACTAATGAATTCCAAGAAGGAAATCTTCAAACCCATTCCAATAAATGCTCTCTCTATATATAAATGTCCTTTTCATTATAGTAATAAACATTTAATTTCTGACTGTGTGCATTTCAAGGTATTTGTTAGAGAAAGAGTTACTTTGGGAATTATATCTCATTCCTGTGCAGTATTACAATTTCTTCATAATTTTGATATAGGGAATTCCCCTCATTCTTCTATAAGTTAGATTGAATTTCTCCTCTTGTCTATTCACTTGGGGGCAAGAGGAATCTTATTCCAGTCTTCTAGGATCCATTTTACTCTCAGCATATCTTTTGTGTTGAGTTTAATTAGTTATTCTTTCTATTTTCTATCCCTATAAATCATCAATGATATATTTTCTAACACATTTTTTCTGTAACAATATCTCTTTGCTATGAAATCTCTTGATATAAATTGATATATCCCTTGCCTTCACACCTAGGGGGAAAGGTATGTTCTTTCTTCCTCTATCTAAGGAGATAATTTCCTTAGCTTAGTGGCATGTGTTTATCTTACAACATTATTTCTTTATAAAGATTTGTGTTTTGAAAATTGATACCCTCTTATATGAGAGGTGATTGTCCTAGGTCATCACCTCTTCTTTATTTTGTAAAATATGTTTTTGATAAACTCTTGCTCTTGCTTTGGGGTTTGAGTTTGTTTCCTTCATTCTGAGATTCCTCTTCCTCATGATGACAAGGGGCTTAATGATTGAATCTTTGGTCCCTCTTTTCTTTAGAAGATGGCATTTTTTCCTAAGCACTCCTCTATGGTAGGGTTCTTGTTGATAAGATCTCTTCCTCTTTGAGGATCCTTTTTCCATAAGTAGCATATCCATTTCATGATTATCTATGTTCCTGGATGTAAGGGTCAAGACTCTTTGCTAAGAATATGGTATACATTGTTGTAAGTGGGATATCTCCTTACCTTGTGAAGTAGGTATCCTCTTCCTCTTCCTTATCCTGCCTAGTGGGTAGCCATGATAAGGAGGGGGGCATATATAGGGTCTTCCTTCTACTATAGTTTAAATTTATTTACATTTTGCAGCATGCTAAATCCTTGGAGGGTAACGCATACAAGTTGCTAAATCCTGAAGAGACACGCATTTTTACTTTTATGTTTGCTAAATCCTTGGAAGGTAATGCACACAAGTCGCTAAATCCTAAAGAGATACGCACCCTTTTTATTTTATGATATGCTAAATCCTTGAAAGGTAACGCACATAAGTTGCTAAATCCTGAATGGACATGCATTTGATATTCCATAGTGATACAAGAACATGGATCTATGAATATTTTCAAAAGTCGTTAGAAGACACATTTACAATTACAAAGCACAGTTTATGGGTGAATCTGTTTGGGCTCTCCCTCCTTGGTGATTCATAGTAAGGTGGGCATCTTACTAGGCAAGGTAATCACTTTTTCTTTTCTTTCTTTCACTTTCATGCTAGTAGGATTAGATCATGAAGCTATGTTATCTATGGTGTTGTTCTTGTCTTACTCATGTAGTCATGTATGTTTTCTATGATTGATTTCTCTTTACTTTCATATCTTTATGTATGTATGTTGAGTTATTATCCTTGGTTTGGGGACTTATGTTCCTGCCTTAGTGATATTCTACCTCATTGCAATCTACCAAGAATTTTTCCTTCTAACTTTACCGTGAGCATGTTCGATTTCCATACTCTCGCTAAAGTGGGGGCTTAATGTATCATCTTAAAATGGAAGCACTTCCATGTTAATAATGTTTAGCCCTAATTATGGGATTTTTTTTACCTCCATCATATCATCCTCCCATTTTTTCATCATCCCCTGCTTCTGTGCCTGATTAGGACCCTGATTGGGCCTCTCCGGGCACCTTCTACCCCACCTGGCATGTTTTCTAGGGGTTTTGGCACCCTGGGTCAAGGTCAACCTTGACCTTGACCTAGGTTAGGGTCAACCTAGACCTTGACCTAGGTTAGGGTCAACCTCAACCCTGACCAGGGTCCCCCTTTCAAATCTGGAAGCTTGTCGGCTGTCGGGGATCATCCAAAATTTTATTTTCCCGCTTCCGGGTCGGCTGTTTTAGGTTCTGAAGTGGTGAATCCTGAATTATATTTAATATAGGTCCTCTCCTAGGGGTAAAGGCTTTAATGGTAATTTAATTATCCTATTTCGACCTCCTTAGAAGATTGTTCCCTAGTTTCATATAAAAGGGAGCCTTCTCCTCTCATTTTCTCTAAGCATGATCAAGTAACAAGCGCTAAGGCAATTAAGCATTCGAAGGACATTAAAGCATCCATTATTCTCAATATCCCAAGGTGTTCAAGTATTCATCTCAAGCATTAAATTTCTCCATTGAAGATCAAGGATTCAATCTTTCAAGCCTTTAAAGGGATTTGGCACATGCATTCAAGATTCATCATTCAAACCCTAGATCTAACCATCATGGTGATGTGATCTTCCTTCAAGATCCTTTGTGCATCCTCAAGACACATTAATCCTCTCTTCAAGGTGGATTTCAAGCATATAATCATGGAGGTTCATGGTTTCTATTGAGTTCAAGCTTTCATATTTACATATTTGCATACATTTGAATTATAATTGCATATCCATTGAATATCATAGCTTCATTGTTAGATTCAATTCTACTACTTGCTAGCATTCTATACTTTATTGATTTCAAGTTTAATTCCTAAATTGAGGTTTGACTAAGGCAAACCCCTCCCCCAAAAAAAAAAAACCTTTTTTTCTTGCAGGTACAGGTTTGGGACTATGGATTTGGACACAGATCTGGATACCCTTTTCGACTTTATTTCAGACTCCGCGAATAGATTCTCTGTCAGACCTGTGTAGATCAAGGTTGAAATTATTGGGTCAGGGGGTGACATTTGTGGGTCAAGGTCAACCTTTTTCATAAGATGGCATCAAATCAAAAAAATATTTTTGGGTTTTGTTCGTCTCTGCGTTCTGGTTCCGGATCATACTTTAGTTTTTCTAGAAATAGAGTACAGACCTCATAAAATAGCATTATTTGATCTAAAATACTTTAAGGTTGGTTCTTCTTCATATCCTTTTCAATTACTATAATAAATCATATTTACTTAATAATTAACATAATTTAAGATCTCCTTCTTTACTCTCTTTTCCAAATAGTTGATTCATTTGTGCATTGATCCTTTGTTTGGGGTTAATCAACTTGGATCTTCCATTTGTGCATTTGAGGATAGAAGAGGATCATCTTATCTTCCTCATAATCACATATCAACACATTTCAATTAAATGTAAAGTAGGGTTAAGGAAATCAACACTCTTTAATCAAATCAAACAACAATTAACAAACAATCTCCTTATCCTTTTCCCCCCTTTACAATCATGATAAGTGATTTTGGTCACTAATGCCAAAGGGGGAGATTGATGACCTTATGGAAAGATATTTTGTCAATTAGTGCCAAAACACATAGTCATCACAGAGTTCACTGAGCCAACAGTGCAACCCGATCAGTGGCAGTGTCGACCGAGAAGATAGTGGTAATCAGTATTACCCGAGTGATCAATATGACTCAAGTACATAGAGTAGCCCGAGTGCCAAAGTTTAGTATGTTTCCCGAGTGACAGCATAATGCCCGAGTGCCAGTATATTGCCTGAGTGGACTACTAGACCCAAGTAATAGTTTTGGGCTGACTTAGCTTATATTGTTTGATATTAATTTATCTTATGGAAGCTGACTTACAAAAGTATTTGATTTGGATAAGGTATAAATATAAGGTATTTTGTTTATACAAATATGTATGTAGAAGTATGTATGAAAATATGAAGTGGTAGATTGTTTAAGAGGCTACAACAGTATAAGGAACAAAAGAAACTCATCCATCACAGTCAGGTGATTAGTTTTTATCATTGGATCTTATTTCAGCAAATTAGAGTTGCATTGAAGATCATCTAATGGTTAACCCTAATAGGTGCATCAACAAAATCCTTTAACATGGTGGACTTAACAGTCCTTTACAAATCTCCTAACAGAGTTGCATTACTGAATTGTATTATACTAAATACTTTCACAAGGTGGACCTAAAAGTCCTTATTGCTCCTAACAGGGTAGGCCATCAGAAGTGGTCAATTGTAATCTTTAATAGGATAATTTTATACTGTAGTAATAAATCTTGTGGGTACCATCCCCAACCTAGTTTTACTTTTGGAAGGTTTCTGGGTAATCAAATATTGTGTCAAGTGTTGTGGATGTTTTATTGCTTTTCATTTCATGCATGCAATCTGATTGGATAATCTAATAAAGGATTAAAAGGATTAAGTTTTATTGGTTTCTTATTCACCCCCCCCCCTCTCAGTCACCTAGCCTCAACATATTTCCAAAAATGGCACCCATAACCATCAAAGGGTTTTGAAAGGTTCCTCTAACCTACAAAATGGGTTTTAATTTGGATCCCATAACCAAAATGCAAATACTACCCCACCATCACATCCACAACTCTCCTAAGAAACTCCTCTCCACCTCAATATGAGAGGATCCCACCTCAATGGGATTAGCAGAGAAGGAACAAACCAACAAGGAAAGCAAGAAGATATTCCTCTCCATGTGCAAGTATACATAATAAAGAGATATGTATTTTAACCACACAAGGAAACCCCACCTCAATAGGGGTTGTATCCACCTAATAGCTTTATAGGAAATTTACAGAGAATAATCCAATCATGGACAACATAAGCCCAATGAAAAATAGGGAAGTGGAGTATCTGGGCACTAAAAGGGCCAAGCAAAGCCCTTTCATCATTCATCCTTAACCAAAAATATAAAGAAGCCAAGTCAGGCCCTTGAAAACTAATAGAAACCTCCTGGCTTACAAACAAAACACCACCACCAACAACCATGGCACCCCTTAAAAATAGAAAGAAATAAATAAATCTTTGTAGTAAAAGAAAAGTCAAAAAAACCTTGAAGAAGAGACAACACCACCTCCATAAATAGTAAAAAACAAAGGTCCCCCCAATGATAAATCCATCACCAGGTGCCACAAATAACCCACACCACCAAGGTAAATACCAATCCTGGGGATCCATCATCTAATCCATAATCATCCAAACACAAGAAGGACCCTACATGGCTAGGGCCCCTACAGCTAAGGAAAAATAGAGAAAAACCTCCATCCAAACAAGGAAGCCTACAACATAAAGATATAGCCTAATGACTTCTTCACACAACCTTGTAGGACCAAAAACACTAGTTATGTAGTTCCTCCTTAAGGAGCATCTTTATAGCTACAGAGAAAAAACATGCCCAAGGGGGAAAGGAACTTCCAGGGGGAGCAACTTGAACCAAGCTTCAAAAAGAGCCAGTCCAGTGGCAAAAACTGAAGTATTTGAATCAAAGTAGCATCATGGCTCCCTAAAAGATATTGGAAGCATAGAATCATTTTCCCTTGAAAAAACCAACTAATAGAAATGTCCAATCCAACACCAATAGCGACACAAAGCAATCCTCCAAACCTAACATAAGTAGTTCTTAGGTTAGAAGAAATGGTATAAAATAAGGTAGTAGGAAAATAAGTCACCATGGAGAAGAGAGCTCTCTCCACCAAAGTAGGCATCCCTTTAGCAACCCATAACTGGGCATTATCGAAGTAGGGACAACAAGATGAGGTAGAGAGAAAGGAAGACGCTAAAAATGAGGGCCCAAAAGATCCAACATCAAGCTCAGCCGCTGACTAGTCAAAAGCACCTAGCAACCAACATCCTCAAAAGATGAGGGCTTGACATAAATACAGGGCCAAAAAGCCTCTGTAGACAAAAATTCCTCAACCCGTAAAACACCAAGCCACAAGAACAAGAAGAAGAAAACAATGCCAATAACGTGTAGGAAAGGAGGTTCACAATCTTCATCATCATCTGGTTTGACCTCCTCCTCTACACACCCAGAATTCCTCATCGGGCCCTTGATAGCTCCCATTCCCACTCATGTTCCCAATATTGTTCTCAATATGTTAAGCATTGTTAAGTAGGGTTATAATGAAAATTTTCATTTAGCTTAGTTTCTCATCAAGATCTTGCATCCTAGATCAAAGTGTGCATCATTTATCTTTGCATCATTCATCATAGATCATTCTCATTTTCTAAATTTGTCACTAGGATCTCTAATGCAACTAAGAGCAATAGTCCTTGGAAATAGAGAGAAATGAGATGCTTAATAGGTTGTCATTTCACTTTGTTTCATCATAGTTTATCTTCAAATTGATTTGACTAACTTGTTACTAATGTTTCATTGAGTTTGTGCATCCTGTGGGTGGCATAAAATCACCCTCCCCCATTAAAAAATGCACAAACCAAACTCAAATGCGAGACACAACATATCAAAAATGAATTTTTACAGTTTTTTAACACAAATAATCGAAAAATATCACAAAATTTCCAAAACCCACACCATTTTTTTTCAAATCCAAACCCTAGATACTTACATCAAGCAAATTCTAAAGCGAAAGAGGGTTTTTCTTACACATATCAGGGGGCCATACTGCTCGAGTCTCTTATACCGACGCACTCTCTCAAACTGGTGATCTGCCACTAGATCTACCATTGCACTCAATTATCCTCCTCTTAACCACATAAATCAATCAATTTCAAACTTCAAATGAGAGATAAAATGCCATACTTACCTCTTAAAAAGTGAGTTTTTAAAACAAGAGGGAATTATGGTGAGATTTTTATCCAAAAGGGAAGATTACTATTTCTTTCAAATCTAGGGCATTTTCGTAATTGTGAAAGTTCATCATTAGTCAGGATTTAATTCAAAACGGCTGACATTGATCAAATTTTTGTACATCTTTAAAAAAAATCATTTTCATCAGCTCGCATATTTTCAAAATCATTTTGATTTTAATCTTGAGGGGGCATACTGGCACCATAGTGCATAATTTTTCAAATCAGGGACATCGGACATCAATTTTTATTTATTTTTAATGGGACATAAAAAAATGGATCAATTTTTCACATCATAGATATCACATTATCAGGAAAATGACATCAACGTCATATCAGGGATTCATATAAAGAAATCAACATAACATCAGCATCATATTAGGGATTCATATCAAGAAATAAACATCATATCAAGGATTCATATCAAGAAATAAACACCATAACAGGGATTCATATAAAGATATTATCATCGTCAGTATCATATTAGTGGGGCATTTATCCAAAATGAGACATCACATTATTTAAAGTCTTCATATTAACTTCAAATTGGACATCAAATCAAGTATCAAACATTAGACATCATGTATTATTTGAACCAATGTGCTTCGCACATTGATTCAAAGAGGGGCATTTGTATACATCTAAAAATGGTCAACACAAATCAAAGTAAAAATTAATCAAATAACTACATAATTGAATCAATCATTTAATTGCTTAGTTCTTCAATTGATTAATTTCAATTCATTAAATCAAACATGGCTAAAGTAATTAATTATTTTGAATTAATTAAATCCTAATTTCTCTCACCCACCACTACGTAATGAAAAATCACTCAACCAATGGGGAATGAGAAAAGAGAGCACATGGATCATCAAAATGCTTTTCTATCTTTACCACTCAATCTTACAAATAAATCTTCTAAATCAAAATTTCCAGAGAAAGGGGACACGTCACTAACCATTAAACTCAACCATGACTTGGCTATGGTCAATCAAACTCACCACCTACCCTTGAGAATTCCTATATATAGGAGGCATCTCTTTGTGCAAATCACCACTTTACATCATAACAATTACATTTTGTTGAATTGTGCATCCATTAGCATTTAGCATTTTGATATGCTAAGCATTGTTAAGTAGGGTTACAATGTAAATTTTCATTTAGCTTAGTTTCTCATCAAGATATTGTATCCTAGATCAAATTGTGCATCATTTAGCTTTACATCATTCATCATAGATCATTCTTATTTTCTAAATTTTTTTCTACGATCTCTAATGCGGATGAGAGCAATAGTCCTTGGAAATAGAGAGCAATGAGACGCTCAATAGGTTTTCATTTCTCTTTGTTTAATCATAGTTTATATTTAAATTGATTTGACTAACTTGTTACTAATTTTTCACTGAGTTTGTGTGCAAATCAAACATACATACTATAGAGATCTTCATGTATTTTTCATTGATGTCAAAGGGGGAGAAGAAGACATGTGAAAAACCCTAGGGGTGAGAGATCAAAGGATGAGCTATTGATTTCTTGTTTTCCACATCATATGTTCCCATCAATTCCAAAGGGGAGATTTTTGGGTAGACACACATATACATTTTAAGACATATTTGTTGGATGTATTGTTATTTATGTCAACATATCTGCTAGACAGTTTGGACAGTGGTGCAGTATTCTCAGAGGTTTGATGAGGTTCGGTTATTAAAGACAAATGATTTTGGATGTTATGGGATGTTGTAGATAGTCTATACTTGGTTTATGTCAAGTTACAGAAGTGCACAAAATTATTTGGATATGATATGAGGTTAGGTGTGGTGATTTGTTCTTATTGACCTTTTCATCCCACCATTAATCCTCTAGATTAATATTATCACAGGGGCTCATTTAGTGCAGGTCTTTTGAGGTAATCAATGAGGAATGCTTCAGAACATGCATATAGGTGTAGCATCCCACATGGTCCACCAATATGGTTTTGTAGTGATTCAACAGAGCTAGGAACTTGATTCTAGTAGGATAGGTCTATGGTCTCACCAAAATCCCAAGCAGATTGTTCATCGGGCTGAAGATGTAAAATTTGGGGTAGCAAGTCTCAATTCTATCTAATCATGTTTATCGGCCATATTCTTGTTGGTCTATATGTTCATTGGTGATCAGAATGGAAGAAATCATGCATTCTAATTAGCCATGCTAAGATGATGAAATGTGATCAGCATAGGTCTTACCGATATGTGATCGGGTAGCAGCGAGTAGTGATAAGCAAAGTTTTTCTGCAAGACATCTTCAGGTCTTGCCGAAATGATCAGCCTTTGGTTCATTGGTGGTGGTTTTTCTAAAATCAATTGCATTGGGCATCAGAAGTGTTCAAACTGAGCATCTTGATATGTCGATGGATGTCATCAAGGTAAGTCACCCCGATGATTCATCTCATCGGCAATCGAAGATAATTCAAAAGTGTAGTCTGATAGTGTTTTCTACCTCGATGGTTTCCATCAGGGTATGTACCTCTGATTAAGTGGTAGTGAGAAGAATGAAAAAGGGACATCAACAAAGGTCATACTGATGTCAGTTTCATCAGGGTATCGAAGGTGATAGATCTGGGAAAACTGATAACGTATGCTATCCCGATGGTTTTCATTGGGGTAAGTCTTTCTGATGAGGTCTCCAAGTGGCTTGACAATGGGAATATCGACAGAGGTCTTGCCGATAGGAGGGTCATTGGGAATCAGAGGCTAGAATATTTGGCATTCTGATGATCCATGTTACCAAAATGAATGTCATTGGGGTAACTCTTACCAATGTGTAGTTTGCAGTGGTCAAGGGAATTTTATATTGATAGAGAAAGAAGTTGGTCTTGCCGAATATTGGGATTAGAAGACAAAAATATAACAATTACATTTAAATATAACCAATAATTCAAAGGAATTAAACACATATAAGTAGAACAAGAAGACACATATTTAACATGGTTCACCCAATCTTGGGCTACGTCCACCAAAAAGAGAGTCTGATATTATTATTTAGTAATTTCAACTAATTACAACCAACAATCCCTTGTATCTCAATCCCACTAAAAATAATACAATACTTCTTCACTCTACCAATCCATAACCCTAACACCATTTTTCTTATAGAAAAAATCTAACACTAAAGTTGCTTGACAAGTTAACCTAGGGAAATTCTTGATGAGTTAACCCAAAAAATGCTTGACATGTTAACCCCACAAATTGCAGAAAAGTGTACAATACTTTCCTGATTAGTCACTACAAACCAACACCAATTGTCTTTTGGTTGTCAAGGAATGAAATATATTTTTGGAAATATTTTCCATGTTCTTCTATGATGTTTAGTAATTTCAACAATGGATCCTTGTGCTCAGTATAAAGCTTAAATCATTGGGTGGACCTTCCCCAATAATAAAAGGCATTTAGCTCCAGCACCAAAGGAGCACAGATCTTTTCGAGGAGACTCTTGTTGAATAAAATGAAAAGAGAATAAATGCTCTCAGCTGCACCCATTGACATGTCTTCTTTTATCAACCTATTCAATGGTGTCATTACTCCCTTTGGTTTCAATCTTATATTTCCTATTTCATGTTCATTTATACTTACAATGGCTTGAGATCATAGTTCTACACCAATAGAGGACAAAGCACAAAGTTTTTTGGAATCCAAAAAAGACATGAGGGTTGTAGAGGATATTCTCAACTGTAGGGGCATTCATTCTTTTCCTCCTTTGTCACTTCTTAAGACCAACTTGTATGCCAAGATTTGATCTCTTTGTCTTTTTTGATATGATCTATTTCTATAACTCAACCCTAGCTAAGGGTTTGGAATTCATGAGAATTTAGAGTTATGCTAGCTCTTTAAAATATAATCTTCTCCCTTTTCTTCAAAAGTAGAAGTTTAGGTGCCTCCATATTATAAATGAACACAACCTTCTCTAGAGACTCAACCTCCCTTGTAAATTCCCACACTTATAGGCTATTTATATGTTTCACGAGGTTTCCTACGTTGCTAACCACCATCTAGGAAAGGGTGGAGAATTTTGTGTTAACAATTTTTGGCATGCCTAGTGGGACTAACATTCAAAGATTCAACTAAATTTTTAGAACAATCGCGGATCATACCATAGTTTTTGGCATGCCTAATGGGACATAGATCAATTAAATTCAATACATTCTCTGGTGGACCAATACAAGTTTCATTCACTGAGAATTTGGGTGTTACTCTTAGTATCATTAGTCATTGGAGGCACTTCATCGAACACCATGGCGACTCTGAGTGCAAATCTAATTATTTCAAGCAGTCATAGTGTTGGTATGTGCAAGATCATTTTTTTTTTTTTTTGTGATTTCTTCAAGTTCTCTATGAATTTATAGTCTTTTGAATGCTTTAACATGGAACCTTTTCAAAGAGAATCATCCTATCATTCCCCATATCATGATATTCATTCCCCTACACCCTCCTTTTATCAAAATCATCCTTAGCCTCATCTTGGCTTTAGTTCAGCTCCCTTTGCAACATCAAATGGTTGATATGTTCCACCTACTGGCTACCCTCCCACCCCTTCTCATCTCTTAGGTAAGATGAAAATTAATGGGCTTAGGGATCAAGTTGTGGACCTTTGTGGTAGGTTTTATAGCCTAGACATGGTTTTAAATTGGGTTCTATACATTTCTCTATATTTGAGAAAATGGGATGAAATGAGTTGGTAGCTCTTTTTTGGGGTTAGTTTGGGAAGTTGTATGAAATAAGAAGACAATAAGTGTTGGATATACAAATAGTGGATCTATCTCAATGATTCATTCTTCTATCTTTGATAGTATCCAAATGCCAATATTCTCATGATACTAAAAAGCTAAAATATAAAATGCAGACCATATAACAACAACACTTGGATATGGTTGTAGAAAAAGAGTGGTGGTTAGAGGCCCAACAAAGGCAATATGAGGAAGAGATGGATACCAAATAGAGATAGCTTGAGGAAGAACTTGCAAAGCAAGTTGCTGCAAGAGATGAAAAAATGAGGCTTTTATTGGCCAGAGTAAAAGAATTAGAAATCCAAGCAACCCCTTCCCCTAAATATGTCATTCCAAGATTAAAGAAGCCCCCTCCATTACAAGATCCTACTATAATAACTCCTCCATTCTCTGTACAAGAAACTTTACCCTCTTAGTATTCTATACATGTTTCCATTTCACTCTTTAAGGGTGGATTTTTTGTATGGATAGCTGATGGTCCTAATATGTCATTTTGTGAGAAGGAGACAAAGATAAAGAAACAATAGGAGGAGTTTCAACCTACTATTCATGAGATTTGACATGGGCCAGAGCATGAGAAACCAAAGGAGGAAACCAAAGAGTTGCAGGAGGATATTGAGAAGGTTGTATATATTCAACCCTCTTTATAGATGAAGGTTTCACAAAAGGAAGAGGGTCTAGTCCTCTTATTCGAAGAGATTCCCTCTTTCATGGAGGAAGAAGAAAAAAAAAGTTGTTCCTTCCCTTAAGGAACAAATCATGGCTTTTGAGCATTTGCAAAAATTAGGGGGCCTACTATAAGAAGAACAAGAGAAAAAACATTTTTTTATGAGTTCCTCTATGATATAGAGGTTGAGAAAGAAGAACCCAAGGATAGATCTATCCTTGATGAATAATATGTTGATATGTAAGAGGTTGCCTCTCAATCCATGCATACTATTGCAGCACAGCAAAAATCTGATGAAGAGGAAATTGTTTGGGATGAGCTGGAATTATTTTTCTCATCCATAGACATCAAGCCATCTTCTCCTTTATTAGAAGATTATAAGTTGTAGCAGCAACATGTAGATATTCACTCCATGACAGTGTCTCCCAGTGGTTCATGAGAAACATGAAGAGGTGGAGATATTTTCTTCACAAAAAGAAGAGGAGCCATTTTAAAACCAGCAGGACACCATCATTACAATGCACAAGAGTGAGGTCAAGGTTGATCTCTTAGATATAGTGCCATCAAGAGGATTTCCAATAAGGTATCTAGCTCTGGAAAAAAAAACAATATTCCCTAATCATGTTTACTTCGGAACATGAGGGTGAGTATTACAAAGAAGAGAAAGTCAGTCTTGCTCAAGGTAAGGATGTTCCAGTATTTGAGAGCTTCATTGTTTTCAACATTGGTATGGTTTTCTAGCAAGTTGTGATATTTTTTTTGTTCTTACTGCACTTCGTGGCTACCCAAGTGCATGAAAGGAATAAAAAACTTGTAAGGAAGGACACCTATTTCAACAAGCCAGTAAATGGATTTGTTTAACTTTTGATGCAAATTCTTGTACATAGTAGGTTAAATTCTCTTCTTTTCAAAAAGTGCACAAGAACAACTATTTTTTCCTAGATATAACAAGTTTTTATGTTTGTTTAGTTATAAAAAAGTTGCAGAACTCTATCTTCATAGTGACTCCATGCCCAATGGATTTCCAAGACACTAATCTTATACATAGAAGGCATGTTCCCCTGAAAGTTGCCAAAAATGTTTACCTTTTTAGCCCACCATTAATCCTCTAGATTGATTTTATCACATGACCTAATATAGTGTATGTATTTTGAGATAATCAATGAGGAACGCTTCAGATTAGGCATATCAATGTAGCATCCCACATGTTCCACTAATATGGTCTTGCAATTTTTCACTAGATCCAAGAACTATATTTTGATATAATAGGTCTATGATCTCGCCAAAATCCCAAGTAGATTTTTCATCTGGATGAGGACGCAAAGTTCAGGGTGGCAGGTCTCAATTCTTTCCAATGAGGTTGATCAGTGGGATTTTTTTCAATCTATATGTTCATCGGTGATTAGAATGGAAGAAATTGTGTATTCCAATTGGACTTGCTATGCATATGAAATGTGATTGGCGTAGGTATTGTTGATATGTGATCGGGTAGCAATGAGAAGCGGTAAGTGAAGTGTTTAAGAAAGAAATCTTTTGGTATTTCCGAAATGTTCAACCTTTGGTAGAGGTCTTACCAATTTTGATTATATCAGGCATCAGAAGTGTTCAAACTAAGCATCTTGATATGTCGATGGATGTCATCGGGGTAAGTCACCCCGATGATTCATTTCATCAACAATTAAAGGTGATTCAGAAGTATAGTCTGATAGTGTTCACTACCCCAATGGTTTCCATCAGGGTATTTCCCTCTGATCAAGTGGAAATGAGCGAAATGACAAAGGGACATCAAAAAAGGTCCTTCCAATGTGAGTTTTAGTGGGGTATCAAAGGTGATAGATCTAGGTGGCCTGATAACGCATGTTACCCTGATGGTTTTCATCGAGGTAATTCTTTCCCATAAGGTCTATAAGAGGATCAGAAATGGGAATATCAGTGTAGGAATTGCCAACAACAAGAATCATCAGCGATCAAAGGCTAATAGATTTGGTGTTTCGATGATCCATGTTACCCCGATGAATTTCATCGAGGTAAATCTTATTGATGTGCAGTTTGTAGTGGTCTAGGGAATTTTGTATTGGCAGAGCGAGAAGTCAGTCTTGTCGATGGTCTTTTAGGTGTCCAGGAATGAAATATCTTTTCAGAAATATTTTCCAGGTGCTTCTCCGATGTTCAATAAATTTTAACAATGGATCCTTGTGCTCAGTACAAATCTTTGATCATCATGGGGACCTTCCTCAATAATCAAAGGCAGTTAGTTTTGACACTAAAGGAGCATAAATATTTTTGAGGAGACTCCCACCAACAAAAATGAAAAGAACATTAATTCTCTCAGCTACACCCATCAACGTGTCTTCTCTTATGGACATATTCAATGGTGTCATTACTCCCTTTTGTTTTGATTTTATCTTCCTTGTTTCATGTTCATTTATTCTTACATCAGCTAGAGATCAAATTTTCACTTTGGAATCCACAAAAGATGAGAGGGTTGCAGAGGACATTTGTGACTGCATGAGCATTCATTATTTTCCTCCTTTATCACTTCTCAAGACCAACTTGTATGTCGAGATATAATCTCTCACTCTTTTATGATGTAATATATTTTTGTAACTCACCCCTAGTTGAGGTTCTGGATTTCATGAGTAGTTAGATTTATCCCATCTCTTTAAAAGGTAATCTTTTATACATATTATGGGTTATCTTCTATTTTTATTTATAGGTCCATGCTCTATCAATGTAATTTTCCTTTTCCTTCCATTAATGAAATCTAAGTTTTTTACCTCTTCTTTCCATTTAGTTATTAGTGTATATGTATTACTTGGCATTAAGTGTTTCTCCTTCTATTTCTAGCTTACATTTTGTGATAAATTTATTACAGTTATTGTCTTTTGAATGCATATTCCCTAGTAACAGCTGATAAGTTCTAGCCTGTATATATGTCTTTGGGATAGAATTATACTTAAGAGCAGTGTATGTTGGGGTTTTATTAGTGATAAGTGCAGATATAGGTAGATAGAGTAAACAGGTTTCAATCTGATGCATCACCACATTTCCCTTTCTGCATTTCCCTTCTAGTGTCTCCTTCTCTCTTTTCCTCAAAATAAGTAGTTTACGTGCATCCTGATTGTAAAGGAATCCAACCTTCTCCAAAGACTCAACCTCACTTAAAAATTCCCACACTTGGAGGTTGTTTCCATGTTTCACGAGGTTTCCTAGGTCTCTCACAACCATCTAGGCAAGGGTGAAAACTTTTGTGTTAACACTTCCTATACTGACATAGAGTGTTGACAGTGTCACTGAAATAGGTTCACTGTGCACATCCAAGTTGATATACATTTGGGATATTCTAATGTGTCCTTAATTCAAAAATTTTATGGTCCAAAGGTCATCAAGGTATTTTTTCAGGAGTTACAGTGGATGTTAATAGTGTTCTTGAGGTCCGACAAGAGAGATGTTGTCAAATCTGATGATTTGGATGGGTTTGGATGTTTTTATATTATTTATGATACCTATGGATTTTCTTGGATTATGTGCTTGTTGAGTTGGCAATCCACATTGATTGTGGTGATCGGTTATGAACAATTTTTTAGTCAGTGATAATTTTCTTTATGTTCTTGGTGATAGGATGAGTATTTGTTACCATTTTAATAGCCTCTTGCTAGAAGTCTAGGATAGACTTTTGTGCACTTTGTTTGTTATTTATTACACTCTGTTTCAATCCTCAAAATAATTGGTTACCATTTAGTTAAGATCAGTGGCATGCAACCACATGGACTTTTGTTTCATGGTTTAGGGTTTTCATAAACTTTGAACACACATGGATGGACATTAATTTATTTCCAAAATGCTGTATACTTATATGATAAATCTGTAGTTATGTTTTAATATATAATTAACTACTTAGTAAATTAATATACATACATGTTATGTTGGAATTATGTTGGTTTATTCCTATTTAAACATTTATAATGCAGAATAGTTCATTGAAGGAAGCTAGACCGAGCACACATCTGTATGTTTATCCATGAAGACCCGACCTGCAGCTAAAGGAGAAATAATGGAACCACTTCAGGAATATGGTTGGTGATAGCCAAGGGAAGATTAAGTCAGGATGTTATTCCTATTTTTGAGAAAATATAGAAAGTAGTGGGAAGTTGAATATGTTCCTCATGTTTGTTGAAATAGTTCTTGTTCCTATTTATGTGGACAACTTTACTCCTACTTCTTAGTCGCAATAAAGAATCCACCTATTCTCTTGGTGTGATCAATTAGTATTTAGATTTCATATTTTATAAATAATCTCCACTCCTTCATGAGAAGGAGGGGATTAGTTAATTCATAATATACTAGATTCAGAGATAGTGCATTTTGTTCTATTTTTCAAGTTTCATGAATACAGTTGTACTTATTTCCATATGAATAAAATAATGAAGTGTTGAAGATCCATTTCATGTAATTGAGTTATAGATACTCATCCAAGGGGGCCTACTTGGTGATTAATCCTTGGTAGTGTTATTTTTATTTCCTGCAGCTCATCATTTAATTCTAATGTTTATCTATTCATGCAGCCAAAGCGATAGAATAGTTAAAACATTATGAATTGAACATCAAGTATTTTTCCTCAGCTTTAGTATTTTGGTTCAGTTATTTTCCAAGTACTTAATACCTAAAAAAATAGAGATTTTCCTTTCATCTATTTATTTCTTACAATAATAGATTAAGTTTATTTTCAACTCTTTATTTCCCACAACTTCATAGCTAGCATGGCTTGAGAAGGCACTTAGTGCATATATCTTGCAAACCCATTTCAAGTAATACATCTCTAGATTGATGATTAAATGATCCTTCATAATAAGGAGGATGGTTTCTCATATAGGATGTCCAACCCTAAGTCTAGTAATGAACTTAGTTCTTGATCCCTTTGTGAAGTCAAGCATTTTGGTGTTGTTGTCAAAGATGGTGTCGAGCTAAGTCCTCATCCATTTGTAGAATCTAATTCAGCTCATGCTTTCATTCTTGTATTTGGGTAAGTTAGTTTTCATTTTCAAAAGGTTCACACAAAATCCCACTCTATCTGCATGCATAGAAGAAGAGACACTTTAGGAATATTCCTACCAAATTACCCCAACAATCAGTTAGGAGACATATTTGTGCAAGAAGAAGAAGCAGAAGTTCCTTTTGCTAATGCTACTCCAAAGCTTCCCACTTCTTCATCATCCTTAGAAGATGAAGCCTTAGGCATTCACATCTTTGAAGAATCCCTTGACTTAAATATATTTTGTAGAATTCTTAGCCAATTTGGGTATTCAATATCTTGACCAATAGGAATAGGATAATCAATTGGCCTTTGTAGTCTACAAACCAGGAAATCAGCCAAGAGGTCCACCAAGGATGGAAAATCCACCTACCTTTCCATTTCCCATCATTGATCAATATGATAATAACAATCTCAAGAATATTCCATCTTCAACCCTTCCCAAGTTTTACGGACTAGTAACAGAGGATCCTAATACCTTTCTCTTTGAGTTTGATATCCTCTACCAAAGTTATGACTATAGTACTGATGTCCATAGGCTTGAACTATTTCCTGCAACTCTTAAGGAGTCAGCATTAAGATGGTTCATGGGTTAGGAAGTGATGTCCATAATTGGGATGAGATGAATGTTGCATTCTTGGTGAAATATAAGTAATAATGTAGGGGAACTGACATGAGGGGAGATAATATCTTTTAAATGACTCAAAAAGAAGATGAAATTATAGAGGACTATGTGTCCCATTTCTTGTTTAGCCTACAAAAGAACACACAACATCAGCTTAATCAAGAATCCCATATGTTTCTCTTTCTTAGAGGTATCAATGAAGGATGCGCTGAAGCTCTAAATCTGATGGCAGGAGGAGATATCACTCGGGCCACATGGGATGATATCAGGAAGATATCTCTTAACTACTCCAGAGTTGCTACAAAGAAAGGAAGAGGATATAGGAATACTGTAGGAATATCAAATGGTGTTAGAGCCTCAAGGACAGAGATAACCCATCGTTTGTCATATTTCAACCAGGATATTATCAACAACATGGAAACACAGTTGGATACCATTTAGGAAAAGAAGAAACATGAGGAAGTTGAGGCTATTTTAGCATAATTCTATCCTCATTATAGACAAAAGAAGAGATATTGTTGATGCAAGATGGTTGATAACTTGGAGGCTACACAACTACCCACTGACTTCAAGACAATTGAAGGAGATGATGAGAAAGTTTTTTTTGTTGCACAAAGGAGACCATGCGCTCCAAGACAAGGTATGCCATGAGATCCTTTATCTTGTAGTGCTCCTTTTTATAATAATCAATGTCAACCTCCTATGAATTATCAATCCAAACCTTGGAATAATCCCCAGCCTCAGTGGAAAAATTATCAAAATCATCAGTGATAGAATTATCAAAATCCCTTGTGGCAGCAACCCCAAGGTAGGTGGCAACAACACCAAGGGGAATTGGTAGCCACCATAGGGTAATTGGCAGAATAATCCACAGTGGAGAGGAGGGTAAAAATGGCCAAATCAACCTCCTAGATTCCTACATCCACCTCCTCAACCATAATAGTAAGCACTCATTCCACCTCCTACAACCACAACTAATCCTCCAAGGCCAACCCACCTACCCGCTTAGTCTTAGCCAAATCCCAATAATCGATCTCTAGCACAAAAAAAACATGTTTAGTCAGCAAACCCTATTAAATACCTTGCTTATTCTATTAATATCAATGATATCCATTTGTGGTCTCAAACTACATTTCCTGCACCTACTTCCCATGTCATAACAGAGATACCATCTAAGGGACCATGACATGCCAATGTATCTCCTACTCCAAATCAAGTGGGCCTATTTAATATAGTTGAGAAACCCATGAAATCAACCCTACCTTTTCCACAAAGGCTACAAGATGAAATCACCAAGCCTCCTACATAAGCAACTTTTGACATACTTGATCAACTTAAAGACATCAATGTGAAAATTCCACTCTTTCAAGAAATCAAGGATGTTCCCACCTATGACAAGGCTATTAAGGAAGCTTGTTTAAAAAAATCACGGTGAAGAAAGGAAGGATCCCCAAACTGTCCATGTCTTAGGACATCTTGCAAATATAATTCTTGGAAAAGTTGTTGTCCCCAAATATTTTGACCCTAGCAGCCCAATTATAGAGGTAATTATTAATGGAACGGCCATAAAGAATGCCTTGATAGACCTAAGTGCAGCTATTAATGTCATGACTAAGGATATCATGCAACAAATTAGTATATCCAAACTTTGGACTACACTTACTGTCCTACAGCTTGCAAACAGTTCCACAGTTAAACCTGATGGAATGGTGGAGCATATAGTTGTGACATTGGACTCTTGGTAATACCCTATGGATTTTATGATCCTTTTACCTAAAACTACACTTGATGGATATCCCATTATTATAGGTCAACCATGGTTAGATACTGTAGATGCCTATATTGGCTATGATTCTATAGATATGACCAGTTTTTATGGTCTAACTATTAGAATGAATTTAGAATAACTAAGAGGGGGGGTGAATCAGTTATCCTCAGGTCCAGATGTGCCCATAAAAATTTATACCACTTTAACAACTCAGATCTGCTCGGCAGCAATAAACAACAAAAGTGTGCAGTTTACTATACTAATGAAATAAGCTTACAGAAACTTAACAGTAAAACACAACATAAACATTCACACATTTTGACACCATGATTTAATGTGGAAACCCAATATGGGAAAAACCACCAGTAACATGCTACCACAATTTCACTCTTCTGAAGTGACGCCCTGTTAGGAGCCAACCCTGTTAAATGTTACAAAACACACTATCAAATGTGACCTGGTTAAAGGATTTAATCACCCTGTTAGGAGTGGCCTTGTTAGAGGACTTAGAACATTCCAATCTAAATGTCACCTTATTCAAAGGATTTATACAATGACTGTTAGGTCAACCTGGTTAAAGGATTTGAACTGGTACAATGGTTAGAAAGTAATTAGCAGGTGTGATCTGATACATACAACTTACTTTGCAAATCCAAATCTAGTTTTAGCTCTAATACTAATTCACTTAGTGGCCTCCATTTTCATCTCAAACTTTAGATCTGCTTGGAAATCCATCAAGCAATCTCTCTGCTTCTCTGCTCAGCCTTCTTTGCTAGGTTTTTCCAATCAGTTAATTAACCATGCAATACTCTTGCATTCAAATTCTCCTTAAACTCGGATACAATAAAAATAACCACATTAGGTTATATTATACCTCTTCATCTAGGTCAGATATATCTTTTTCCACTTAATCAAGATCATAGATCTTAGGTTAGGCCAGATCCAATGGATCTTTCCATCATTACATTTAATTTACTTCTCCAATACAGTCATTAATTAAACATTGAATCCATGCATTAATAATGGTTTCCCATGCATTAAATGAGTGTGGAACAATCTTAATTAATAATGCATATCCCAATAAAATCAACTATGTCAGCCATAGATCTCAAATCTCATCAATTAATAAAATATTGTTGCTCGGCTTCCTCTGTCTCCCTTGGCATTTCACTAGCACTCGGCATCATCTTTGATTTTCTCGGCATCACCTTTTGCTTTGCTCAGTATCAACTTTTCTTTGCTCGACATCAACCTTCTAGTGAACTGTCAGTGAAAGATAAACAACATATCACTTTTCCAAAGTGCCAAATGATCAAGTACCCTAGTGTATACTCATAACTCAACCATTTCCTTGATCTTCTTGTTATCCTATTCTTCAAACCTTCATCAATCAATAGATATGGTACTCAAACATACAGCAATAGTCTCACTAGTTAAGGTTTGACATCAATGACAAAATAACAATTGTCTACATTGTAGCAATCTTTCCAACAATCTCCCTCTTTGGCATTGATGGCAACACTAAAGTGTAAAACAAAAATTTCCAACCAAAGTTACCATACAATGTAAAAAGTGTGTTTTCATTGATATGAACCAATCTCCATTAATGTCTTTATCTTCATTTTGATTCTCATCTGTAAAATATTACTCCCTCTGTGTCTGTAATCACACTAATATCTTTCTATGTATGTTCAACTCACTCTTTCAGTTTTTTTTATCAATCATTTATTTTAGCAATCTTCTCCCTCTTTGACAACAATGCCAAAGATGTTGACATCTTCATTACGTAGATTCATCTTGTTCTAATATTTGTATCATGGTGTTACTATCATCTTTGTTTATGACTGATCTTCTTTTCTGTTCTTGTCTTCTACTTCACAGTTTTTAGGCAGCATCCTAAAAATGTGACTCAGTGTGCATCAATGTGTCAAGTGTTCTGATTAAAACATTTGATGCAACGGTGCCATTCAGAACTAGTTAGCCTCTACTAGGGGAATCACCCCCAATTTACCTCTTAGATACTCATGAATATCCTTGGGAAATGCTTTTGTAAATATGTTTTCCAACTGTTCCTTAGTGTTCACATATTCCAGTCTCACTTCCTTCTTTTGAACTAGCTCCCTCAAGTAATGATACTTAATAGCTATATGTTTTGTCTTAGAGTGCATTACAGGATTTTTAGAAATATTAATTGCACTTGTGTTATCACAATATATGACAACTAGTTCTGTGATCTCCTCCTTCATACCTTTCAGTAGTATTTTCAACCACACAATGTTTGAACAATTAACTGATGTTGCCACATACTCGGCTTCAACTGTAGATTGTGAGGTGCAATTTTGTTTCTTGCTTGTCCAGGAAATTAATCTTTTCCCCAATAGAAATGCTCCTACTGTGGTTCTTTTTCTATCATCCACATTTCCAGCCCAGTCAGAATTAGTATAGACTTTGAGTTCAAACTTGTCATTCCTTTTGTAATATAGGCCATAATCTTCTATACCTTTCAAATATATCAGAATTCTTTTCACTGCCATTATATGTGTCTCTTTTGGATTAGCAAAAAATATAGAAACAATTCCAACTGCTAATGCAATATCAGGTCTACTATGTACAACATATTGCATCTTACCAATCATTGATTTGTACAATGTTTGATTTACCTCTTCTGTATCATCATTCTTTGTCAACTTCTGTCCAGTAGCCATGGGTGTACTCACTGGTTTTGAATCTTCCATACCAAAAGTTTTCAGTATCTTCTTGACATATTTTGATTGATTAATATAGATACCATTCTTCATTTGATGTATTTGTAAACCAACAAAGAATTTTATCTCACCAAACATAGACATTTCAAATTCAATTTGCATCTCTTTTGAAAATTCTTTGCATATCATATCTTGTCCACTAAATATAATGTCATCAACAAAAATTTCAGCCAATAAAATTCCTTTACCTTGCTCTATTTTCAAATACAGATTGTTGTTGTCACTTGTTCTTGCAAATCCAATCTTCATTAGATAATTGTGAAATATTTAATACCATGCTCTGGGTGCTTGTTTCAGTCCATATAATGCCTTGTGCAGTCTGCAAACCATGTTCCTCTTGCTTGGGTCAACAAATCCATCAGCTTGTTCAATATATACTTCCTCTTCTAATATCCCATTTAGAAATACTGACTTCGCATCCATTTGATAGACTTTAAATCCTTTGTAGGTTGCATATGCAAGTAGAGTTCTTACACCCTCCAATCTTGCAACTAGGGCGAATGTTTCTCCATAGTCAATTCCTTCCTCTTGTGCATAACCTTTGCATACCAATCTTGCTTTATTGCTTGTTACCTCTCCATGTTCATTCAGCTTGTTTCTAAATACCCACTTAGTACCAATTACATTTTTGTTGTCAAGTCTTGGTACTAGTGTCCATGTCTTATTCTTTTCAATCTGGTCTATCTCTTCATCCATGGCTTGAATCCAGTCTTCATTGTCTAAAACATCTTTTATTGTCTTAGGCTCAAAATCACATAGCAAACATGTGACTTCTCTTAATTTGCTTCTTTTCATAACTGTAGAATCCTTTTCTCCTATGATTTGATCAGGTTTATGGTTCCTTCTCACGTATTTTTCCAAAGTAGGCTCTTTGTCAACTTCAGTTTGATCATTCATGTTCAGTTCAGGGTGAAACTGTGACTTGGCATCTCCATCAGATAGCTCAGCAGTCACCTCCTATTGCCTGGCAATTTAATTCTGTGTCTTGGCAGGTGCGGACTGTTGCTCGGCAACTTCATTTTTAGTTTCGTAAGAATCCTCCTCTTCAGGATAAGTGAATGATCTATAACTTTCAGGCTCAATCATGCTTTCAGCTTCATTTCTCTCTGCATATTCATCAATTCTAACATTTGCACTTTTCACAATTTTGTTAGTGTTAGAATTCAAGCATTTGTATGCCTTACTCTTAGTAGAATATCCAAGAAATATGCCTTCTCCTTTAGCATTAAGTTTACCTTTTTTGTTATCCTTCAGTATAAAACAGCTACTCCCAAAGACTTTAAAATAACTTACAGTAGGTGCATACCCATACCATAGCTCATAAGGTGTAGTATTTGTATCTTTCTTGACTTGTACTCTATTCAAGGTATAAACTGATGTACTTATAGATTCTCTCCAATATTTTTGTGCAACATTTTTCTCCATCATTAATGTTCTAGCACAATCCATGATAGATTGATTTCTTCTTTTAGCTATACTATTCTGTGGTGGTGTCCTAGGTGTGGACATCTGTCTTTTTATCCCTCAGTCATTGCAGAACCTGTTAAACTCATTAGAAATGAACTCACCTCCTCTATCAGATCTCATGCATTTCAAACTCTTACCTGTTTCCTTTTCAACTTTTGCCAAGTACCACTTAAATAACTGGAATGCATCAGATTTTTCTTTAAGAAACATAGCAATCATCATCCTAGAGTAGTCATCTACAAATAGAATAAAATATGTGTCTCCATAGTAACTTTTGTCACTAATAGGTCCACAAAGGTCAGTATGAACCAATTCCAAAATATTCTCAGAGGTATGAGTTTTGCTCTTAAAGCTAGATTTAGTCATTTTGCCCAAATGACATCGCTTACACATTGCATTCTTGGGTTTCTTTAACTTAGGTAGCCCTCTAACCTTTTTCAATTTACTTATGTCTAACACCCCAAAATTGGCATCTTGCAACCCTAACCAATTTTGTTGCATTTGTCATTCTTATGAATCATCAAAGTCATATTGTACTAGGCAATTATGAGTTTTGACTGACTCTACTTGACCTGAGTGTCAAATGTAGAAAACCCTAAATCTACATTAATCATACATTATAATTAATTCCTAAATATCTATTGGCTAAACAAACCCTATGATTGAATTAATTTAATTAATAAAGTCCTAGCACTTTAATTAAATTAAATTCACCCCTTTTAGCTAAAACACATGAAAAGGAATTAAATGATATTTAATTATTAAATAAATATCCTCATTTCAATAATTGAATTTAATTATTTAGATAATTGAGAAAAACACATTTATGAGGTCATATTTATTTAATTAATTAAATATTCTCTCAAAATCTTATCTTCAGTTCAGAAATAGAAGTTTTGAATTAACTGTGCTTTAAAGAAAAAGAAAACAATTAAAATCAAAGAAAGAAAACAGTTAAAGCAAAGGGAAAACAATTTATTGATTTCTTTTAAAGAAAGCTTTCTATTTTGGAACTGGCTTTTCTATCTATTTTATTTCAAAAAGGAAACTTTCTATTCTGATCACCTCTAAGTCTATAAAATAACTCACATTTCTCATTCAAACCCTTGGCCTACCTGTAGAAAATATGCATTTGGTAGATTACTGAGTTGTTGCTACATTTTATCATCTCATTTCTAGTTAAAAGCTTTCATTTGTAATAGATTAATTTCAATTTCTTAGATTAATTGCATTGAAATCATGTCTTAGATTAATCTTGCATCTTTCAATTCTTATAATAATCTTGCATTTGCATTGCATTCATGGAGAAAAATGCTTCGTTCTTAGATTGGTCTATGGTTGTGAGACTCTCGTTATAAGAGCTATTTCGAAACCCCATCTAGATAGAAGGCAACAGGTCGAATCATACATGCATGCAGGATGAATAACTCATATTCACTTCTGTATGTGGCTAATGAACAAGGACTATGTTGAAGTGTATGGTTGAATAACAAGGCCAATTTTACCACATACATTTCTGGCACCCACCGTGGGGCCAAAAAATCATATTTTGGCCTCATTTTATTACACTTATTTCAATTTTGCACTCTATCTGTACGTCTCTAACATGAAAGTTCACGCAAAATTTCTCTCATAACCATGTGAAGTTTTGCAAGTACATGCATTTCTTCACGCGCAACTGTGTGTTTCTTCGCGTGAACCATAATAATTCTTCACGTGAAATTTAACTCCAGCGACTTTTAAATTGCAATTTTTGATCTCTGTTTTTGCTATTTTCTGACTACTAATGTTTGTTGTTTGTTGTTGACTATGTTATTCTAGTTTCTATCTTTAAACTAGCTTAACGGTGGTTTGCAGGATGCTGAGATGAAGAAAGGAATTACAAAATACTAACGTATTTACTACAGGATGCTTGTCAAAGACATACGTGTTTTCACAAAACTCTCATGTTTTTTTTTAAATAGTTAGAACACACTTCAGTTGGTGCTTAAAATGAATCATTGTCTTGCATGATTTAAGTGTTTTCTAGATTGTAATTCCAAGAACTATATGAACATATCCTCTCCCCTCACCTTTATAGATCTTGGGTGTAAGAGAAATTCATATGATTCTTCTAGTGTGGCTACCTCCCAAAAGCTTTAACAAAGCCAGTGAGAGTGGATGTCCAACCGGTAACAGGCTAACGCCAAGCCCTTCTAAACCGGTATATAAAAAATGCCATTATGATTAATATTATAATGCACAAGTGTGAATTTGTTGTGGCAACCAAAATCTCCTCCAGTACCCTAGTGGTGCATTAAAGTCCCTACATTGTTAAGGTGAAAGCCTTGCTTTGAAAGGATTGGGAGAGCCCCCTTAATTGGGAAAATGACTTGATCACAACCACCTGAATGGATGTCCTTACTACAAACTGCTATTCTAGTTTCCAAAAACCCTCTATCTGTTGGCGTGGAAGGTCAGAGATCGACTAAGATGCCCCACACTCTTACGGCTCTTAGTAGAGACAACAGCCCTTTGGAAAGCAATTTATTTGTGGTTCAAAGCTTGGTGTGCCTAAGAAGTGAGTGCAAATTTAAGGAGGAGCATGTGCCTCCAAGCTTCTAAGTTGTCCACTAAGAGTAGGCGTAACTGAATTTTGGTTCAAGTGGGGATTCAACAGATACTGTCCTAGCTATCCTAGGATTGTGATGTGTTTGTTCTGGTACTACAAACATTTTTCTTAATGTGTTTTGCATGGGTGTATCACTTAAACAATCAAAACAAGCATCAAATCACACAAACTGTCAAAATTGAACATGTCCAAAACAATCTACAATCTGAATTATCTGTCAAAAAACATCATGGTTTTGTCTTGAAAAACGCAGTTTGGTCTTAACTATCTAGTTCTGTAGAATTTCACGCTTTCATTGCAAAAGTTCGCGTGACATTCTTCCATCTTCGTGTCACTCTATGCAAATCTGCAGGCGGGTATCTAAACATCTTCACGCGATATTGTCCAAATCTGCTGTCATTTATTCACCAGTCTTTTGTCATTTTCTGCAATCTTTTGCATGGGACTGCATAGTTTCGTGCATGCCTGTGCTAATCTTCGAGCGAGAAAGAATTTCTTCATGCGAGTCTGATACAATTTGTCAAAATAGTGAGCAACTTCGTATCTGTCAGGCGTACCTTTGTTAAATCTGGTCTCTAATCTAGGTATTTTTATCTACCCTCTATCTTCACATAGTCTTCAACTTGGTTTCTTGGGTTGAGAATTACGTGATTCTTTCTTAAACTGGTCTCGTCTCATATCTTTTGGTCTATTTCTACTATGTCGTCATGCCTTGTGTCGCAATAGTCATCTCTTGGCTATTCTAGCCTCATCTACGATGGTTTGCACCAAGGATACTTCACCTTTTGGCACTTTCTATGCATTTACTTTGAGACAGTTTCAAGTTTGATCCTATTTCACATCCCTTGTACAATCTTTGTCTATGACTGTTACAACTCATGGTGGCAAAACATTCCTTTCAATCAATCAAGATGGATCTATGCTTTCTACACCATTGTCGGCCACATCTAGTGAGGAATCATCTCGATCTCCCTCTCCGGTACTTTGACCTTACATCAAATGTTTATTTCTAGTGGATTTTAGTCAGGTTCAAAATCCTTTGTTCCAAGAGGAACCAAATTCTGAAAACACTCAACTTTCTCCTACTGAGTCTTTACACTTTGAACACTTGCATTCTAGCAAGATGGCAGATCATGACCAATCAGGTGAACATAGCAGAGATGATCTCTCTAAAACCAGGGGTAAATACACTTTTCAAGACCCTCCCCCTAGTGAAGAGAAATAAATATCCTAAGGGCATATCTTAGATGCTCGCAATAATAAAAACTTCATGAGAATGATGGCAGTCATAATGAAAGAAGAGAAGGAGAAATACCTTCTCAAATTAGCCATCCAAGGTGCCAAACTTCCCTCCGATTACAAGGTAGAGACACTTGTTGAGAAAGAGGAAGAAACTCAAAAACTCTCGCTTGCAAAAACAAATGCAAGGCATGCAAGAGAAACTCCTTCAACTCATGAAGGAAAAAGATAAACCTACCACTCAATTCACACTGGAAAGCATTTTTCCATTCCCGCTTGATAAAGGTCTATGCATGCCTCCTTTTCCCAAAGGATTTGAACTTCCCAAATCTGTAAATACTTGGGTACCTCTGATCCCCAAGATCATTTGAGAGAGTTTGGTGCCCTCTCTATGGAGTTTATACATGATACTACCTACCTCATGTGCCTCTTCCTACGTAGTTTGGGAGGGTCATCTATGGAATGGTTCTCTAGATTACCAACTGGCATCAAAACTTTTGACAAAATTGCCAATTTGTTTCTACAACACTATTCTCACAACATCCAACATCTGGTTCACATCCGAGATATTTACAACTTGAAACAAAATCATGGGGAATCCTTCTTGACATTTCTCCAAAGAAGGAGACAACTTTATACATGATATTCTCGCAAAATACCCAAATCCAAAAAGTTGGACATCTTTCTAGATAATCTTCTTCCCAACATTGGATATCAAGTACAGCTACAAGGTCCTCTAACCTTCGATGACATGATTAAGAAAGTTGTGAGAATTGAGGAATTTATGATCAAGAAAGGAGAATTGACCTTACACAAGGAAAATAAACAAGGGTCTTCCCAAATTTCCCAACAAGAACCAGAATATTGTGAATGATGGAGTTGTAGACAATGTGACTCCCAAGCCTCCAAAGGCTGCTTTTAATCTCACCACCATAATGCAAGCTACCAAGGCCACTGAATAGGGTGTGATAGAATCTAAATTGAGTACTTCACATTTTTTTGGCTCTAAACCTTGGGCTCCTAGACCCAAGCGTGAATTCACTCCTTTAGGAGAACCTCTTGATGCGGTTTACAAAACTCTCTTGGACAACCATTTACTTACTCCACTGGATAATTCACGACCTTATGATTTGCAACCAAGACCCTCTTGGTGGAATGAATCTGCTTATTGTGATTTTCACCAAAACAAAGGTCATAAAATAGCTACTTGTCTTAAATTGCCGCATAAAATCCATGATCTCATTGATAGTGAGGTTATTGCTATGGGAGGCCACAACAAGAACATAGACCACCAAGATTTTAAAGATCCATTTCCTCCTCATGGAAAAGGTGAGTCATCTAAAGGCAAAAATATTGATGCCAAGGTCAACTATACATACACCAATAATGACAATGTCATTAATATGGTTGAACCTATTGATACTGAATATTGTAACATTGTCATTCTCAAGGGAAAGGAAGATCCTTCCAAGCCCCAAACTCCTTTCATCTTGCGAGGGTCTACACCTCAATCCTCCAAGGTTAGTGCGAATGCTATTACTCGATCTCGCACTAAGATCATTCTTAAAGGCACTGAGCCTTCTACGTCTATAATAACACCACCTACAGACAAAAATACTATTGGCTCTGCCAGTAAGAATCCAAAATTGGTTCCTCATCTAATGTTACCAATTACATCATTCTATAATAATTACAATGTACTAATGCTCAGATCACCATCTTTGAGCTACTAAAAATCTCCCCTGCTCACAGGGAGATCCTTGACAAAGCCCTCACTGAGGCAAATGTCCCAAAAGATCTTGATCTCAACTGGTTTCAATCCATGATAGGTCACTTGACCTCCTCCCATTACTTGTCTTTCTCTGAGGAAGATGACCATTCTTTGAGTCACCCACATAATAACCCCTTGCACATTGAATTCATGATTGGTCCAAAGTGTGTTCACCGTGTTCTCATAGACAATAGTGTTGGCTTCAATATCTACTCTACTAGCTTCCTTAATGAGTTAGGCTACAATGAAGAATGCATAGATGCTCGCAAAAACATTACTATTAAAGCATATGATGAAGAAGAAGGGAAATCTAAGGGGCTAGTTGTGTTTCTCATCAGAGTTGGTCCGATTGAAAGAGATGTTATCTATAAAGTGCTTGACATTCCTTTAGCGTACAATATTCTAATGGGAAGGACATGGATCCATGAAATGCAGGATATCCCTTCAACATACCATTAGTGCATTAAATTCCCATTCCAAGGGTCTAAAGTGACTATACCTGATAATACACGCTATGATTGCAACACACTCACAAAATATGCTGACATCTTTGTGCCCACCAATAGAGAGTCCATTGAGCTCTTCAAGAATAAACTAAAAGAAATGGAAAAGGGTCTGACACTCAAGGAAACTGACATGGGAGGATATCATATTGAACCAGTGTTATCTATTACATCTCTGCCTTTGTCTCCGCATTATTTTGGGAGACCTTCTGAAAGCACTAAACCTTCTACAGTTCCTCCTCCAACAAAATATGGTGGTACCTTTGTACAAGCCACAATACCATTAGAAGAAGAAGCTGAAAATAGGGCTATCAAAGCCTAGATCTATAAAGGAGAAGACACTTCTGAACAAACCACTCCACCTTATGACATAAACCCTAAACATTATGGCAAAGGTCTAACTATTATGCAACACTTTGGGTACAAAGGAACTGATCCTATAGGTGCGAACCACAAAGGATTAATTGCACCACTTGAAGTTATTGGTCACCGAACACGTGACTCTATAGGTATAGGCTTCAAGAACCTCACATTTCAACTAGGAATAAACCAATTTGTACCTCACACAGATCAACAACCAACACCTGAAGAGACATATACAATTGAAGAGTTCGAAGATAGCTCAGAGGAAGACTACTTCCCTTGTCCCATTCCTCCAGTTTTGACAGCATTATTTGCTGAGCCAGATGACTTTATACCATGTGTCAGCACAGTCATGACTGACAATGATTCTGATAAAACCACTCCACTTTCTCCATTAAACTATGAGCGGTGGAAAGAAATGCACACTGTCAATTTAGGTCATCAGGGTGATTTGTAAATACCATGACACTTTCAAGAGAAGTTTGAAGAGGAATCCCAGTCACTCCTCACTACACAAGAAATAGAGGATGTTGCAAGCATTGATGAAGAACCTATGTCACAAGGTGCTTATCTCACTATAGCAGAAGTTTTAGGCAGAACTCACCCAAACTGGGGACAGAGGGTTGACTTTACTCATGTTCTTGATATGACACCTAATAATGAAATGGACTCTCACGAATATTATTTTGACAGCTTGTCATATGCCACCTTTGACAAATATATAGATACAATTCACACGCATGAAAACCTTCTCGACGTAGGTGAAGGGTCTAGTGTCAGGTTAAACGAGTCTGACTCCAAAGATGTTAACATTTCATCTACTACGGTCGCTAGGAATCAAAGGAATTAGACTACACCTTTGGATGAGATCGCTCTAGGTCTCGACTTGCTCGTCTGTGCTTTCAATGATTATAGCTTGAACAAACTTGAACCCATCACTTCTCTTTCACTCTGCCATCCCTATCTTATAGATTGGAACTCTCCCTCCCCATCTAATGAAGTCCTTATGTTCCAGAATGATTACACTCTTGCATGTTACCTCCATGCTATCGAACCTGTAACATCCTCTACTAGTGAAAAAAGTGTCAACATGACTGAGGCTGATATCAAGTATCTTAGTCACAAAATCAAAAGAAGAAAAAATAGGCGCTCTGATGGTGAAAACCACATTGTGGCAGTGTCAGAGCCTAAAAAAAGTCAAAATAAAGGACATATCCAAGGGTGAAAACCTCTTTGAGGTGCCTAAGGATGAGATACTTGATACACTTCCAAGTCATTTCTAGGAACGATCATCTGTACTAATTGAGCCCACTCAACCAATCAACTTGGGTACAAAAGATGAACCTCAGATCATTCATTTGGCACAATCATTATCAGAGACTGAAAGGGAGGAATTTATTACATTCTTCTGGAGTAAAAAGATAAACTTTGCATGGAAATATTCAGATATGCCAGGATTAGACCCTAATCTAATTATGCACCATTTTTCCATTGCGTCAGGTGTCAAGCCTATTAAGAAAAAGCTTCAAAAAATGCATCCACATGTGGCTCTACTTGTCAAAGCCGAATTAGAGAAACTTCTTAAGGCGGTGTTTATCAGAGAAATTGACTATGTAGAATGGATCTCTAACATTGTTCCAGTATCAAAACATGATAAATCTATCTGTGTATGCATAGACTTTGAATATTTGAATAAGGCATGTCCTAAGGACAACTTTCCATTGCCCAATATTGACGTGATTGTAGATATGATGGCAGGGTATGAAATGTACACACTAATGGATGGTTTCTCTCGCTATAATCAAATAAAGATCATGCCAGAGGACCAAGAGAAAACTACTTTCACATGTGCATGGGGCACTTTCTATTGGAATGTCATGCCCTTTGGGCTCAAAAATGTCGGTGCTACATATCAAAGAGCTGTCACCACCATATTTCATGACATGATGCACAAAACAATGGAGGATTATGTTGATGACACTCTAGCTAAGACCATGCAATGAGAGAAACATCTTTTAGATCTAGGTCCTATATTAGATCACATGGAACAGTTCAGTCTGAGGCTCAATCCTAAGAAATGCGCATTCAGCGTAACCTCAGGAAAATTGCTTGGTTATATTATCTCTGCAAAAGGCATCAAGGTGGATCCTGCAAAAGTTTAAGCTATCATGGAAATGTTGGCACCAAAGAATATTAGATAAATGAGAGGACTTCAAGGCCGAATATAGTCTATCTGACGCTTTATCTCACAACTGACAGACAAGTCATAGCCATTCACCAAGACTTTACACAAAGGAGTGAATTACTAATGGAACAAAAAATGTGAGGAAGGGTTCACACAAATCAAATAGTAGCATGCAAACCCACCAATCTTGATGCCTCCTATTCATAGGAAGCCACTTATACTTTATATCTCTGCTACAGATACATCATTGGGCATCCTATTAGCTCAAGAAGATTAGCACAACAAAGAAAGGGCTATCTATTACATTAGTATAACTCTGGGCTCATATGAAACAAAATATGCTACTATAGAGAAGGCTTGCCTTGCAGTAGTGTTTGCTTCACAAAAACTATGGCACTACATGTTGGCTCATACTACCCGCCTTATTGCTAAAATTGATCCTCTGAAATATTTCCTCAGTAAAGCTACCCTCATAGGTAGACTAGCTAAATGGGTCATGCTTCTCAGTGAATTCGATATTGAATATGTAGAGAGAAAATCCATCAAGGGGCAAGCGATTGCATATCAGTTGGCAAAAGCACCTCTAGTAGATCATCAATCATTGAACATCAAATTTCCAGATGAGTCCATATTACTTCTTACACATCAGTCCTGGACTATGTTCTTTGATGGTTCATTTACCCAACAAGGGTCAGGTGCTAGGATACTATTCATTACACCTCAAAGGTACTCTTTACCAAAAGCATATAAGATGTTGTTTCCTTGTACAAACAACATCACTGAGTATGATTCCTTAATCAATGGTATGAAGATCACCCTTGAGTGGCGAGTGGACGAGCTCAATGTCCTTGGAGATTCACATTTATTCATCAATCAAGTAAATGATATCTATCAGACAAAGGATGACAAGTTGGTTCCTTATAAACAGTTGGTTGATGACCTCAGAAAATATTTTGTTCATGTCACATTTCAACAAGTTCCAAGGGTCAATAATAAAGTGGTGGATGCAATGGCTACTCTTGCTTCCATGTTACAGATGCCAGAAAATGATTTTTGACATGCATTCCTAGTGGAGACGTTACGCTACCCAGCTTATGATTCCCCTAATTCTTGAATGATCTATTCTATCATTGGACATGACTCATCTCACTATCATCATATTTACTCCTACCTTTATGACCAGATTGTTTTAGACACTTACACCCAGAATGAGAAACGTCACTTAATTCATAGTGCTTCACAATTTTTCATCATCACTAATGACTTGTATAGGTACAGTCGAGATGGTACCCTCTTAGGTGTTTAGAACCTGATGAGTCCAAACGTTCATTAGTAGAGGTGCATGAAGGCATATGTGGATCTCACTCTAATGGCCTGACACTGGCCCATAAACTTATTAGAGATAGTTACTATTGGCCAGATATGGAAAAAGAAGCTACACAATTTGCTAAGTCTTGCAAACATTGTCAACTACATGGTAATCTGATTCATGCTCTAGCCAAGGAGCTTATTCCCTTCATTAATTTCTGGCCATTTCAACAATGGGCCTTTGACTTGGTGAGTTAGATTTATCACTCATCCTCAAATGGACATAAGTTCATCATCATAGCTACAGACTATTTTACCAAGTGGGTGGAGGCAGTCCCTCTCACTGTTTCCAATGGAAAATCAGTAGCTATGTTCATTCTCAACTACATCATTTGCAGGTATGGTGTACCCTCAGCAATAATCACTAATAATGGGGGCAATTCAAAAATAAGGATTTGATAGAGCTATGCTCTAAATTTAAAATTACTCAGCATTGGTCTTCCATCTATTATCCTCAGGGTAATGGACAGGCAGAAGCATCCAACAAGACAATACTTAAAATCCTACATCGCACAGTGCACAAATCTGGACGAGATTGGCATCTCCAGATCAATCCATCTCTCTAGGCATACAGGACAAGCATAAGAACACCAATAGGGGCTACGCCCTATGCTTTGGTTTATGGAGTAGATGTTGTGTTACCAATTAAGGTTGAGATTCCTTCTCTATGAGTCTCTCTGAAAGGCCTCATTACTAATGATGATAACAAAATATCTCATCTACAAGAGCTAGAACTACTTGATGAATGCCAACAAGTGGTGTTTGATCACCTTAGAGCATACCAAGAAAGGATGTCCAAAAGCTATAACAAGAAAGTTTGCCCATGAGAATTCCAAGCAAGTGACATCGTTCTGAGGGAGAACAGTAAGAATCAACAACATCAAATCTAGAAAGGAAAGTTTGAACTAAATTGGCTTGGTCTGTATGTTGTCATTGCCATGTTTGGGTCTGGCACTTATCAAATTTCTACTACTGAGGGAGAACAACTCAAAGATCCCATCAACGCTCTTCACCTGAAATGGTTCTACAGCTGAGACATCTTCAATATGCTCACGTATATAGTAAAGTCCTGAAAAAATTCTAAAAATCTGAAAATGTCCTGAAAAAAATGATCATCTTAGTGAAAACCTAGCAATAGGTGCTTTGATGTATCTCCAAAAAAATCATATATTCCAAAAATACAAAAAAAATTAAAAAATTAAAAAATACAAAAAAAAAAAGAGAAAAAGAGAAAAAAAAGGTGCCATTGATGAAAACTTGGCAAACAGGCGTCATGGTAGCAAAAAAAAGAATTTCTACAAAGCAGGTGAAAACTTGGTCTATAACAAGAAAGTTCACCCATGAGAATTCCAAGCAGGTGACCTCGTTCTGAGGGAGAACAGTAAGAATCAACAACATCAGATCCAGAAAGGAAAGTTTGAACCAAATTGGCTTGGTCTATATGTTTTCACTGTCGTGTTTGGGTTCGGCACTTATCAAATTTCTACTACTGAGGGAGAACAACTCAAAGAGCCCATCAACGCTCTTCACCTGAAATGGTTCTACAGCTGAGACATCTTCAGTATGCTCATGTATATAGTAAAGTCATGAAAAATTTCTGAAAATCTGAAAATGTCTTGAAAAAAATGATCATCTTAGTGAAAACCTAGCAATAGGCGCTTTGATGTATCTCCAAAAAAATCATAAATTCCAAAAAAAAAAAAAATTGAAAAATACAATAAAAAAAGAGAAAAAGAGAAAAAAAAAAAAAAAAAAGGTGCCATTGATGAAAACCTGACAAACAGGTGTCATGGTAGCAAAAAAAAGAATTTCTACCAAGTAGGTGAAAACCTGGTAAACAGGTGCCTCTTGTTCCACATTGCTATATTTATCACAGCACCACTTGGCTTTATGCATTTTCTTTCCTTCTTTCCTACTTACATTTGCTTTTCCACATGCTTTCAATTCCCGTCAAGACACCAACTTACATGGATTGAAACTGGTTATACTCTCAGGGAAACCCTCCTGATCTAGGGGGCACTATCTTATTACCTTTTGGTATCTACTTCGTGATAGTCACCAATGGTTCTCACTGCGTCTGCCTACTGTCTCTTAGCTTATACTGAGTTCTCTCTCCTTGATAATCTCCCTAACATCAGTCACCAGTGGTTCTCACTGCATCTGCCTACTAATGTCTAGCTAGTCCTACAATCTCTTCCCTTGAGAATCTCTCTTGCATCAATCACCAGTGGTTCTCACTGCGTCTGCCTACTATCGCTATACTTTTGAGATTGCTCGCATCCATTATAGTTGGAGTTATGCTCAAATGCTATATCTCTCGATACTTTGTCTTGACGATTCTTTTCTTTAGTTTTTACATAACTTTCGGTCACTTTCATGACACTCTGGTTCCTTTGCGAACCCTCCTAACTTGACACTACTTCAGGGCCATACGCCTGGGGGAAACCAAATCTAGTTTGTCCTCGCAACATATGTGAAGTCAGTCATCCTTACTTGGGGGCATGGGTCCCCCATTTGAACACATCTTTGGTTTACACCCAAGTCAGTAATCTTGTCACTTCTCAAGGACAACTCGCTACTGACACAAACTGGTGTTTCTCAACACCCCAATTAAAACAATGTTTTTCAACACTATCTTTGGACACATCTATGTTTTTCAACACACATCAGATACTTCAAATGTAAACATCTATCAATAACAATCAAACACAATGCACTCACAAGCACAACGGTATTTTTCAACACCTCATACACATATACATTCGCAAACTTTGAAACTGGCTGAGCTATGACTGAATCTTTCTTTGTATGTTGTCTTTTCTTATGGATTTCATTGATATTTTCTTTGTCTACTTCTTATTGGTGTAGTCCCGATGATCCGGCAACGTCCAATAAATAGGGTGTATGTGATAAGAGCTCCTGCACTAAGGTGGAAAAGCCTCACGTCCCTCGATCTTGTTTATTTGCACGTAATGGTGAGGTTGGTACTATATCCTTGACTATTATTGCTCTATTTTCTTATGCATGATCACACTCATGGTTATCTTGGCTTTGAATGCCTCGATACTGGTGTACTCTTGCAACAATAACTAGAAATAATGTTCAGGTCATCTTGGCTTTTGTGCCCTGGTGCTTACATTCATTTCCTACATTTTATCTGATGAAAGTCATAGTCATATCCTTATGCTGTAGTGGCACCAGTAAGGATTGTATTGACTCTGATATTCAAAAAATGCTAATGATGATGATCATACGATGGGTCTCACAACCATGTCCTAGAATTGCACTTTCATATTGCATCTAGCATAAAATTGCATTTTCATTCTAGACTTGCATTGTGGCAGTAATTTGATGTTGAGTTCATTGCATACTCCTGGGTTCATACATTGGGGAGTTCTTCTCCAGCATCCTAGTTTCATCATGACTATCCAAGTGTTTGATCCTCACTCTCACTCTTCAAAAGTGGTTATATCGATTGCTCGAAACCCATTTTCGGGATCAAAATCAAAATCTAACACTCCTATATAGCTCAAAATTGCATTTTAAAATTTTTGGGACCGACGTGATCGGACGCTTGTGTAGTCAACTTTCTAACATCGCTTTCTTGTCAGAATCATATCTCATCATCATTTTCTCAAATCTTTCACTTTTTTCCTCAAAAGTCACCTCTAGTCAACCCTAGTCAAACTTGGTCAACCAGACCTCGAAATCACTCAAAATTGATTTTGCATCTTCCAGATTATTCTGTAATCTATTCTGAGTTCTTCTTGATCTTTGATTCAACATCAATCTGTGATTTCTTTCTCTCAATCATCATTATGGCATGTCATCTTTCCATTTCACTCCCGAGGGGGCAGGATGATTACATCATTAAATTTATTTCCAATCAAACTGATCTGATTTTCAAAAGTCCTCATTGCTAGGGGCATCTCATCACCTAGGGCATGTTCAATTTTTCATACCTCACGATCAAAATTGGATACTCCATAATCAATGAGGGCATCTTTGTTCCTTACATCTTATCATCTTTTAAGTATCTAAGCAATCTAACTCAGATTCTTGAGGATCAAGCTTCATTCTGGAGATGATTCTCAAAATCTCAATCTATTAAGTATCTGAGCAATCTAACTCAGATTCTTGGAGGACTAAGCTTCATTCTGGAGATAGTCCTAAAAATCTCTTTTGACTATCTTTTTAGACAGGTATCGGGGCAATATAGCCCTGACTCGTAAAGGTTGAGCCTCGTTCTGGGGATATTCTTGTGAAAGATATCATCTATTAGGTATCTGGTCATTCTAACCCAGATCCCTGAGGATCAAGCTTCATTCTAGAGATGATTCTCAAAATGTTAATCTATTAGGTATCGAGGAAACCTAACTCGGATCCCTGAGGATCAAGCTTTGTCCTGGAGATGACCCTCAAAACTCTATTTGACTGGTGTCTCAGAAACCTAACCTAGACTTTGGAGGGTCAAGCTCTGTCCTGGAGATGGCTCTGAAATCTTCATCAATCAAACTTTGCATCGTCAATTTTTAGAATCTATTCTTCTATGCTTCAAGCATTAGACTAGTCTTTGAATCAATGCACTGCTCGCACATCAATTCAAAGAGGGGAAAAATGTAACACCCCAAAATTGGCATCTTTCAACCCTAACCAATTTTGTTGCATTTGTCATTCTTCTGAATCATCAAAGTCCTATTGTACTAGGCAATTCTGAGTTTTGACTGACTCTACTTGACCTGAGTGTCAAATGCAAAAAACCCTAAATCTGCATTAATCATACATTATACTTAATTTCTAAATATCTATTGGCTAAACAAACCCTATGATTGAATTAATTTAATTAATAAAGTCCTAGCACTTTAATTAAATTAAATTCACCCCTCTTAGCTAAAACACATGAAAAGGAATTAAATGATATTTAATTATTAAATAAATATCCTCATTTCAATAATTGAATTTAATTATTCAGATAATTGAGAAAAACACATTTATGAGGTCATATTTATTTAATTAATTAAATATTCTCTCAAAATCTTATCTTCAGTTTAGAAATAGAAGTAACTGTGCTTTAAAGAGAAAGAAAACAATTAAAATCAAAGAAAGAAAACAGTTAAAGCAAAGGGAAAACAATTTATTGATTTCTTTTAAAGAAAGCTTTCTATTTTGGAACTGGATTTTCTATCTATTTTATTTCAAAAAGGAAACTTTCTATTCTGATCACCTTCGAGTATATAAAAGAACTCCCATTTCTCATTCAAACCCCTAGCCTGCCTGGAGAAAATATGCATTTGGTAGAAAATTGAATTGTTGCTACATTTTATCATCTCATTTCTAGTTAAAAGCTTTCATTTGCAATAGAATAATTTCAATTTCTTAGAATAATTGCATTGAAATCATGTCTTAGATGTACTAATGAAATAAGCTTACAGAAACTTAACAATAAAATGCAACATAAATATTCACACATTTTGACACCATGATTTAACGTGGAAACCCAATATGGGAAAAACAACCAGTAACATGATACCACAATTTCACTATTCCAAAGTGATGCCCTATTAGGAGCCAACCCTGTTAAAGGTTACAAAACACACTGTCAAATGTGACCTAGTTAAAGGATTTAATCACCCTATCAGGAGTGGCCTTGTTAGAGGACTTAGAACATTCCAATATGAATGGATTTATACAATGACTATTAGGTCAACCTGGTTAAAGGATTTGAACTCATACAATGGTTAGAAATTAATCAAAAGGTGTGATCTGATACATACAACTTACTTTTCAAATCCAGATCTAGGTTCATCTCTAATACTAATTCACTGAGTGGCCTCCATTTTCATCTCAAACTTCAGATCTGCTTGGAAATCCATCAAGCAATCTCTCAGCTTTTCTGCTAGGTTTTTCCAATCAATCAATTAACCATGCAATACTCTTGCATTCAACTTCTCCTTACACTTGGATATAATAAAAATAACCATATTAGTTTATATTATACCTCTTCATCTAGGTCAGATAGATCTTTTTCCGCTTAATCAAGATCGTAGATCTTAGGTTAGGTCAGATCCAATGGATCTTTCCATCATTACATTTAATTTACTTCTCCAATACAGTCATTAATTAAACATTGAATCCATGCATTAATAACGGTTTCCCATGCATTAAATGAGTGTAGACCAATGTTAATTAAGAATGCATATCCCAATAAAATCAACTATGTCGGCCATAAATCTCAAATCTCATCAATTAATAAAATACTGTTTCTCGGCTTCCTCTGTCTCCCTCAGCATTTCACTGGCACTCGGCATCATCTTTGCTTTGCCCGGCATCACCTTTCACTTTTCTTGGCATCGACTTTTCTTTTCTCAGCATCGACCTTCCAGTGAACCGTCAATGAAAGATAAACAACATATCACTTTGCCAAAGTGCTTAATGATCAAGTACCCTGATGTATACTCACAACTCAACCATTTCCTCAGTCTTCTTGTTATCCTATTTTTCAAATCTTCATCAATCAATAGATATGGTACTCAAACATACAACAATAGTCTCACCAGTTAAGGTTTGACATCAATGACAAAATAACAATTGTCTACATTGTAGCAATCTTTCCAACACTAACTACCAAGAAACTTGTCTTCTATCCACCTGATCAGCCTCAGCCTGAACTAACCACTTATGTTTGGCCAGATATAGGAGAAGAATCTTAGGAGGTCAATTTAGTGGTTTAGTTAATTATGCATAGAAGAGATTAATTCCTACAGCTTGAGGAAGGGGGTGCATTTCTCACAAACATCATGCAGAATAATTATGGAAGGAGGGAACAATCCTTTGAATGTTCCTCCACCCAATAATGCTCCTTGCAAACTTTGTATCTTGATCTAGATTCATCCTTCCTTCTTGCAGCAAACAAAATTTACCATAAATTTCCTCCCCATGAAATAAAAATACCCTCATTCACTAAATCTTATATGGTAGAACTAACCAAGCAGATTTAGGTTGCCCCTGGATGCTACTTGAATGTAAACAATAAATTAGATTAGCAACAACAACTCTCTTTAGCCCAATTTCTCAACAATCATAAACAATAATTTGCATGGGATTATGGGGATACAAAAGGGTTAGATCCCAAATTGTGCACCCATAGGATATATCTCAAGGAGGATAAACCACCTATCAGGAAATTTCAAAGAAGGGTCAATCCTGCCTTGGGGGAGATAGTTAAGGTTGAATTGCAAAAACTGCTGAATACTAGTTTCATCGACCCTATATCAGACAACCAATGTGTTTATCCCTTAGTGATAGTTCCCAAGAAAGTGAGGGTAAATGGAGGGTGTGTATTGATTATAGGGAAATCAATAATTCCATTAAGAAAGACCACTTTCCTTAACCCTTCATTGATCAAGTTTTGGACTCTCTAGCAGGCAAAAAGTACTTCTCATTCTTAGATGAGTATAGTGGGTATTATTCTTCCTGAAGATCAGGAGAAAACTACCTTTACTAGTCCTTGGCGAACCTATGCCTACTTTGTATTTCCCTTTGGTCTTTGTAATACACCAACAACATTTCAAAGATTAGTTATTAGTATCTTTTCAGATATTTCTCATGAATGCATGGAAATCTACATGGACGATTTCACAGCCTATGGTGAAACTTATGAAGAATCCTTGGCCAATATTGGAAAAGTTTTGAAGAGATGTGAGGAGAACAACTTATCTTTAAATAATGAGAAGTGTTTCATGATGATGCAACAGGGAGTAGTCCTAGGGAATTATATATCTTATGTTGTCATACAAGTTGATCCTGCCAAAATTGAGGTAATCCTTAACCTTCCCACACCAACAAAGCAAAAGGATGTAAGAATTTTCTTAGGGAATTTTGGCTACTACAAGAGGTTCATCAAGGACTTCAATAATATGGTTGACCCAATGTATTATCTTCTTACAAAAGATTCTGAGTTCTAATGAACTGCAGTGTGATGACTCCTTCTTGCAAGTGGAGTATGTTCTCACTCAGGAACCTATTTTAAGAGGTTCCAATTGGTCATTTCCATTCCATATACACATGTATGTTTCTTACTATGTTGTAGGAGCATTCTTAGGACAAGAGGATGACCCTATAGAGAATGTTATCTATTTTGTCAATAAGAACCTACATGGACCTAAATTGACCTATATTGTCACAGAAATAGAACTACTAGTTGTCATCTATGCACTTAATAAATTCTTTCATTACATCACAGAGTATTAGATATATGTCCACACTAATCATTCAGCCATTAGATACTTCACAAAAAATCCATCCATAATTAGAAGGTTAGCAAGGTGGATTTTTCTACTACATGAATTTGATATCACCATCATTGATAAGCCAAGAAAGGCTAATGTGGTTGTTGATTTCTTGTCAAGATTGTGAAATACTAATAATTCCACAATCATTGATAATCATTTCCCAGATGATCATTTGTTCTATATCTCATCCAAAACACCATGTTATGCAAACACTAAAAATTATCTAGCCTCTAACAAGATACCTCCCTACTTTTCATCAAAGGAAAAGAGGCTTCTAGTAGAGAAAATTTGTAACTTTTCTTGGATTGTAATTTTTTTTATTTTACACTAGCCCTAATCAAGTTATGAGGAGATGTGTGAGGGAGGATGAAACGTATGACATCTTCCATGCATGCCATGATGAACAATATGGCGGTCATTTTGTAGCAAAGAGAACAACCCTAAAGGTGTTGACAAAAGGGTACTACTGGCCCACCTTACGCAAAGATGAAACAAACTACACCAGGGAATGTGATAGGTGTCAAAGAATGGGCAAACCTACCAAGTCTAATGAAATGCCTCTATGCCCATAGGTGGTAGTCACACCTTTTGATAAATGGGGTTTGGATTTTGTGGGGCCAATTTATCCCCCATCAAATGATAATTCTTACATTCTTGTATGCACAAACTTTGTTACCAAATGGGTGGAGGTTCAGGCTATGAAGCATGCCAAAGACAACATAGTTGCTGAGTTTGTGTATGAAGAAATCTTCACTAGGTATGGAGTTCCCAAGGAATTGGTCACAGACTAGGGAGAATATTTCACCTCTACATTGATTACTGCATTGATGAACGAATATAACATCAGGCACATGAAGTCTAGTCCATATCACTCTTAGGTGAATGGGCAAGATGAGATCACTAACAGAGAAATAGAGGCTATCCTCACTAAAACTATCCAGATGCACAAGAAAGACTCGAGTAGTTGACTCCTTGAATTTGTATGGGATTACATAACTACATGGAAGACCAAAACATGGTTCTCCCCCTTTGAGTTGTTGTGTGGAAATTCAACCATGATGCCCATAGAGTTTGAGTGTAAAACTCTATGTACAGCCTTGGAGCTTAACATTGACCTTCATGTAGGACAACGAGACAAACTTTGACAAGTTAATGCACTTGATGAAATGAGGAAATCCACCCTTTAGAACACTAAGGTAGTTCAATTACAATAGAAAAAGTGGCATGAATCTCACATAAAAACCTAGAATTTTTCTCCAGGAGACTGGGCCCTATTATATTATTCTCACTTCCAGGACATCCAAGGTAAGTTGACTACACGTTGGCTAGGGCCTTATGAAATTGAGACTAAGTTTGATAATGGTGTTGCGTAACTAACCACAATAGATCTGGTCTACTTCAAGTTATTGGTAAATGGACAAAGACTCCATATATACCATAAACCAGCCACCAAGACTGAGTTCCTACAATAATTCATGTGTTCACAATAACCATCACTTACTGCAGCCGAAGGAAAAACCCTTCAACTCATCTCTTATCTTTAACTGCTGACACTGCATGCAACTCATAATAAATGTTTCCTCTTCTTTAGAAAACTATTTTCTCCTTAATAATTTTTTCGATTCCATCTCATGCCATGTGTCTTTCACCCCACTCACACTTCCACTTCACCATCTTACCAAATCTTTCTTTTAGCACACATCAGAAAAAACTTTATGATATGGTACAATCAGTTGGAAATACTCCTCTAGGTACGCGCATGTATTTATTTTCCACTTGGATTATTTATTACTTCATGATGTTGATGTATTATATTTGTATATAGCATTTATTTCCACATCACCACCCAAGATTTGGAATGTGGGGACACTTGCCACCTTTTTAGTAGAGGGCGGGGTTGTTAAATGTCATTAGATTCATTTGTCACCTTTACATATTGCCTAAAGGGTTAAATTGTCTTAATTACTTAAAAGATGTCATTGTTATCATTAATGTACAACCTTAGTACACATTGATGTGACTGACAGTACATGAGAATTCCTACTTCCAACCTTGTTTTAAAATGTACTCATAGCCAAGTGTGTTACTCTAAGATTTCTTGATATCAATAGCAATTCCTTGAATGTTTCCCTCAAAAGCTCTGCATTTGGCTTCAAAAATTTTTGAAGGAAAAGAGTAATCATAGCACAAACGCAAAGGCTATTCGCATCACAGAGGTAGGGTTTGTATTATTTTTTGAAAAGTTGACAGAGGCAGGAAATTATCATAATGGGTGGCTCACCAATCCTCCATGAGCCAGTAGACCATTTGTCAGTACTGTAAGATCCGCTAAGTGTGCAGACCTTTAACAACATGCGATGGTTAACATATTTCCTCAGAATAAAAGACTTTGACAAAGGCATTTCATTCAAATTTTTGAATACACTCAATGATGGAGATTCCCAGGTAAAAGGGTTGAAATTGGATGCTTTAGAAGCAATAATTGTAGAAGTTTCTGACCTACCAGTTGTAGGAGAACCATACCCACATGGTCAATGATGTCAGGTTGGCCAGGGAAGAATTCATAGTCAGAGGTGAGTAACGGTTGCAGGTAGACAAGAAAGGAGCTAAATAGTTATCCCTACCTCCACCATATCCTCAGTTGGCCACCTATGTTATCAAGTATTTCACCTGTGAAGGATACTTTTCATATTTACATGTAACACATTTTAAGTTGTTAAGTTATTTAAGACATGGCGACAGATGAATGTCCCTAATTTCTTGTATGCAATTTTGTCCTTGAGTTTTGAAGAGGTAAAAAGGGGAAAATGAAATGTTGTATAACATTAGGGGTTAATTAAGTTTTTGGTATAAATATCTTTGAGAGATGTGTCTCCCATGAGATGGGAAGAGTTTTTTTCAGCTAGGAAAGATCAGTTGAGAGACGTAGGGCCTAGTGGTAGGGTTACTATGGAGAAGGTAGACATTCCTAGAGAAGTTTCTAAGTGAACACATGATCCTTCCACTTTGGAAGCTTCTCCTACATCCAAAAGACCCACAACTAGGGCATCTAGCACCCAGAACCCTAGTGATGAAACAACCTATTAAGAAGTTCCTATTGTGTCACGAACTCTTGCAACAGCTAAAGAAACTAGTAGGAAAGAAAGAGGGAAATGAAAGGTGAGTGAGGAGGTGCAAGAGAAAGAATTGGAAAAGACTCGTGAATCTATTTCCATAGGTTCTAAAAAGAGGAAACACATAGTCACTACTTCCCTTGCTTCCCAATCTCTTGCAGCCACCACTTCCAAGAAGAAGAGTACTCTAAAGAAAAGTCTTGCAACCACTACAGAGACTCCAATTAAGAGAAGTATTTGGATCCAAGAGAAAGAACCAGTGCCATCTAGAGATAATCCCAGTACAATAAAAGTAAAAATTCCTACAATCTACATCTTTGAATATGAGCACCCAACAAATGAACCTCATTCTTCAGAACAAGAAAATATTGGTAGTCCTCTCAGAGATTACAAAGATGTAGAGGAAGAGATTCTTGTTGACACACAGTTTGAGGAAATGAGTGAGAAAAAAATGGAAGACATCGCTCAATCTATGGATAGGGAAGAGTGTCAAGGGTTAAATTATTTAGCTGATGCAGCTAATAACTTGGCCACCACTGAGAAAAATCCAAAGCAATTCATGGAATTTGGTAATATGGAGTCCACTGCCTATTAAAATAGTGGAACAGGTTGATACCATGGAAAATAGTGTAGAAGAGGACTATAGGAAGAGAACAGGGGATGGGCATGTACCTCCAAAATAGGTAAATTTCCATTCCATTTCTTTAAATTTTTACAAACATGAACAATATGAGCATAAATTTTTACTCCCGGGACTAAAAATTTCCCCATATCAAATTACCATGTGTTACTTCCAAGTGCATAGGAATTTCTCTGACTAAAAGCTACTTTGCACTGTGCCAAACTAGTTAGGTTAATGTTTGCATCTCTAACCCATTTTCCTTTTTCATACAAACCCTCCCCAATTTTTAAGCGAGGGTTCTTTGGTACCAATTATTTAGTTTTTGTAGATTCATTAGTGGACCTAACTAATTGTTGCAAAAGATCTTCACAAACATTTCTCTCCTAATAGTCTATATTACCCGTGAGCTCTCTTCATGGTGCCATTTCTAAGCTAGGGTATCAGAATACTTCAAGCTTTGCAAAAAAATCCTAATCACTTCACAAGCTCAAAATCTAACTGACACTTAAATTCCATAATGTAAAAAATGGAAGCACGAAGTAACTTACCCATTTTAAAAATGCTGGAAAATAGAAAGAAAAAACTGCAACTTGGCTTTGCTTCAATCTCTTCGTGAATTGTGGCATTTTGAACACTCAACTAGAAAATCTTATGCACAATCTTGCCAAATTTTTGCAATAAATTTATCTGAGACGACCGCATGTTCTGCAATTAATCTTGTAATGTTTGAAAATCCATGGTGCAACGGTTCAGTAGACTTAACTTTAGCAGAGAAACCAATTTTAAAACATGATCATAGATCCTATCAAGACTTAATTGCATCGTGCGATGAGCAACACTTAATAGAAACCACTAGAAACTTAGACACATTTCCATCAAGCGCAATGGCTCAAAGCTTATCTTTCTGTCATCTCTTCATTGAGGCAAAGCGTTGACCATTAGATCCTTTTGACTTACAACTTATTTAACTTCCTTTACAATTCGGACCCATGATATCATCAGTAACACATTTCATTTGGGTGCAATAGCTTAAAAATTATCATCGCTTCATCTTTCTTTTCAGGCAACACGCCCACAGTCGGATGAAATATAACATGTCTAACCTTTAAGTTTATTTACTACTTAGAAGGCCCTGCCATATTCTACGTGTCACTTGGGCACAATGGATTTAAGGATATATATATTCATCTTCAACTCAAGGAAAAATTCTAGTCGTGGGATCAAAATAACTGATCTACACATTAACTCCACTTAAATCTCAAAACTAGCCCGCAACTTTTCACATGGCCAATAGGCGCGATGGCTCAAATCTTAAACTAGGCACATCTTTACTTTTAAGCGTTTACATAGATCATTAGATGAACTTTAACCTGTAGCCTCTTTAACTTCCTTTAAAATTTGGGGCCCATGATCTCATCAGTGCTACGTGTCATTTGGGCGCAATGCCTTAAGAGCTAATCTTAGCTTGTAATTTTCATTCAGGCAAAGTGCCTATCGTTGGATCAGAAAATCTTGTCTTTGTTTTAACTTTATTTTATGTCTAGCCAAGTCCCACAATTGCCACATGTCATTTAGGTGCAATTCCTTAAGGAATAAACATCTTACATCTCTGGCTTTAAGGAAAAACACTCACCACATGATCTAATTTAATGTAAACGTTCTTTACTTTATTCTCAGCCCCAAGCAGGACCCACTTTGTACACATGGTGCATGGGCACAATTCCTTGATGACTTAATCTAACTTCATCTCTACTCTAAGGAAAATCTCTCACCATAGGATGTTTAAGACTTGTCAGAACTTTATTCTTCCGCTAAATTTAACACATAGGTGCCCACAATGTCAGAAAAAGATAGATGTCGCATAGGTGCAATGCCTTGAAGCTTGATTTTTCCTTCATCTTTCAATCAAGGAAAAAAGCCAACCGTTAGATTAGAACCTTTGCATAAGCTTAATGATAACTTTAAAAATAGCCTAGCTCCACCAAATACATGTGTCCTTAAGGCGCAATGCCTCTATGGGTATCTCGTGATCATCTCTTCCTTGAGGCAAATCGTCATCTTTTGGATTGAAAACAAGATTCATAACACTTGGGTTTTAATAAAAGGTCGCATGGGCTCCAAGACTTAGGAAAAAGAAATAAAACTGCTAGTACTTAGGAAAATTTAATAGCATGCCNGCCCCCCCCCCCCCCCCGACGATAACATGAAACACATGGGTCTTAAGAAATTTTAAGTGAATGAAAAAGTAACTCGATGTTATAACAAGTTCCAAAAGACTTAGGGTTTTAGATTAACCACAACAAAGATCTAGCAAATAAAAATTAGGGTTTACAATCTTGAACCTTGCTTAGGGTTTTATCAGAGGACATTGGCAATGATGCATAAAATTATTTTCCCTTTTGGCAACATAAAAAGGAACCATAGACAAGGCTTAGCAACAGGAAAGTTACAAACCCAACAGTGGCTCTGATTGAGGATGCTTGAAATCAAATTCACAGCAAGAATACAGATCTCTGGAAATTATACTATGACTATACTAACCTACTATAGAAACAAACACACAATAAGAAACAAAAAACACATGTACATAGATTACAGAACTACTACGCATGGAAAGAAGAATTAATTGAAGAAAGGCTTTAGGAATTATCCATGCACTAGAAGTTCTAATACCTCATCATCCATATTTTTCAAAAAATATGAATCATTTCCATGTACTTGATAAACAATGTAAGGTCCTAACCACAAGGATTCAATTTTTTTTGTGTTTCCCCTTATCTTCAGCTCTGGAATTTCATTGTAATACCATATCATTAAGCTCAAATTTTCTGGTACTGCCTCTTTTTTAAAACAAATATTTCATTTTTTTTTACCTTTTAAGTTCTTCTTTTCCCCTTCTCTCCTGACCTCATAGAGTTCAACCAATTGAACTATCATGTCATGTACAGCATCATTTACTTCCAGCTCCTCATCCATGGTAAATGTATAGACAAGAGTAAATTTTTAAATGGAAACCTAGCTTGTAATCCATATACTAATTTAAAAAGGGACTTCCCAATAGCCCTTTTTATGGTTACCCTATCATCCCACAAGGCTAATTTCAGCTTTGAATGTCAAGCCCTCTTGTTTTTCTCTAGGGTCTTGTTTAAAAATTTCAGAATGCTTTTGTTGCTTGACTCAGCTTTCCCATTGGCTTGTGGATGGTATGGAGAGGAATATGAAACTATTGTTCCATTTTATTCACAAAATTCTTGAAATTCTCCAGACCTGAAGCACATGGCATTGTCCATTACCAGTTTCAAAGGAACACCAAATCTAGTCAGGATGTTTTCCATCAAAAAATCAATAAAAATCTTATTGGTTGCTCCCTTTGTAGGAATTTCTTCAATCCATTTTGTAAAATAGTCTGTAGCAACCAAGATCCAACTATGTCCACCACTGGACTTTCTGCAAATTCTCTAATGAAATCAATTCCCCAAATAGCGAAAGGGGCCTGAGCTTGTACTGGATTCAACAATAAAGCACTTGAGTATTTCAATTTGGAGGAAAATCTCTGGCAAGGCTCACATTTCTGCACAAACTTGAAAGAGTCTTTAAATAGACAAGGACAAAAATATCTCGCCCTTAAAATATTGTGGGCAGTGGTTCTAGAAGAATAGTGCCCACCACACACACTAGCATGCATTTCATTCAATACTTTGTCAGCCTGCCATCTATCCAAGCACAAAAAAATTAGACAATCCCTATTTTTCCAATACAAATCTCCTTGTACTAAGGTATACTTCTGGGATTGCAGTATGATAGTTCTCTTTTGATTGTCAGTCATGGTATTAGGGCACTTGGCATTTTTAATGAAGTATACAATATCAGTATACCAAGGCTGTCTTTCAATGCTAGTTAGCATTGGGTCTTGCAACTCCATATTATTTACTTGCACCAAATCTATATTCTCCTCTATCATAAGATTTTATAAGCCTAATCCTCTTACCAGTTTTGTGATATGGATTTCTATATTGAACTCCTGAACCCTATTTATCCATTTGCACATTTTCCTAATAACTTTTGACTGGGTGAGAATGTCCTTAACCGTTGCATGAGGTACATATGCTATCACCTTTGAACGGCCCAGATAAGGCCTTAATGAATTGACAACCTTTACTAATGCGTATGCTTGTTTCTCCATCACCTCATAATTTAATTCTGCAACTTGGAGTGATTTGCTGAAAATGCAATAAGATGTTCATGTCCTTCCTCATCCTTTTGCAATAATACATCAACTATTGTATGGAAAGATGCAAAAGAGAAAAGTGAGAATGCTTTATTACAATCAGGAGACCTCAAGATAGGGACTTCTTAGATTTATTTCTTGATTTTATCAAAGGCAGACTGTGCCTCATCATCCCACTACAACTTGGCATCTTTCTTTAAAAAAAGTATTATAGGTTTAACAATTTCTGCAATGTTGACAATAAACCTTCTAAAAAAATTAATCTTTCCTAGGAAAGACTGCACTCCTTTGACATTATTTGGGGAAAGGACCTTTTGGATTGCTTTTATCCTTTACGGATCAATCCTCACTCCTTCTTTTGACATGATATGCCCCAATACTTTCCCTTTTGTGACTGCAAACTAACACTTTTTAGGGTTCAAAGACACACCGTATTCGAAAGATTTAATGAACACCTTTTCAAGATGATCACAATGATCCTTTGCTTCCTTGGAATATGCTTTCAGGTCATCCTAATAAATCACCATAAATAAATCAATAAAATCTTTAAATGCAACATCAATAACTCGTTGGAATGTTTCTCTTGCATTCATCAGACCAAAAGGCATCCTGATATATACATAAGTCCCCCAAGGAGTATTAAATATTGTTTTAAACTACTCTGACTCCTTTACCAATACTTGGTTGTAGCCTGAGAAACCATCCATCATTGATAATAGGTCACAACCAATGACTTTATGCAACATTGCCTCCATATTTGGCAAAGAATAATTGTCTTTCAGAGATGCAAGGTTAAAATTTTTGAAATCAACACACAACCTTATATCACCACTTTTCTTCCTTATTGGGACTTAATTAGATACCCAAGTTGAATGTCTTATAGGCTGGATAATCCTAGAATCTCTCAACCACATCAATTCTTGTTGCATTTTGGGGGGCCAATAATGGATTAATCAGCCTTTGCTTTTGTCTAAATAGTTTAATATTTGGCTTTAACAAGATCTCATGTTGAAATAAGTCCTCCATGTAAGCCCTTAAATCCTCATACGACCATGCAAACACCTGCTTGTGTTTTCTCAATAAATTTATTAGATTTTTCCTAACATGGGGATCTAAACCTTTTCTAATATATACATTTTGAGGTGTTGCCTTTGATCCCAAATTTACCTCTTCAAGGTCCTCAAGTTTTTCATTGCTCTTTTTAGACATAAAGTTATCTTGATTCTTAAACAATGCCTCTAGTTCTACCAGCCCCTTGGGGATTTTATTAGAACTTAATTGAACAACTTCATTGCCAAATACTATGTCCTTACCATCAACCACTTCTACTAAGGCATTACAATCTACATGTTGACCAAAAAAATGGTCAAGACATTAGATAAACCTGAGGATATATTGGTCATCCTCAAAAACTTGCCAATTATAAACATTATTTAGCACCACTGGTCTGTTCTTGACCTCTAAAATAGATACTCCACTCAAAGTTGAATCATAATTTTTCAAAGCAACATTGGCCAAGAAATCAACCATAATAGTTTTTGACCTTTCTACCCATTTAATGTTGAAAGCATCAAACAATTCTATCTGATCCCATACTGCATGTTTATACAACTTTAACCTATCATTTTTTAAAACATATTTGGATATTTCCTGTACTAAAAACAATTCAGAGTCCCCAAAAACCTTTAAGCACTTAATACTATGTCTAGATGCAATGTGTTGGTTGTATTTCGTGTTTTTGCTGTTTTGCCCTGTTCCTTGCCTTGTTCTCTGAAAATTTTCAGGTTTTCATGCTTTTACCTTGTCAAAATCCTGATAAACCCTAGCAACCAAGTATTAAAAGATGCATTTTAAACCCTTAGCCATGTCTTTCTATTTCCTCGTTACCTTTTTCAGTCACTAAAGACATGTGCTATATAAAAAGGTTAAGTCAGGTCGCTTGATCGCATGACCCAAAACGAATATGCCAAAACATCTCCCGACTTTGCTTTTACCTTGTGTCGCTTAGTCTCATGAAGAAATCGAATATTCCATTAGTGTCTCGAGACATAGTGATCTTTCTTTGGTCGGGTTGTCGCTTGATAATCATGTTGTGAGCTTTTAAATAAACAGGACCCACCTTCAGTCGGGTGATCGCGTGAAGAGTCAACAGGTCAAAGAAATGTCTCCCGACCTTGTGCCTCCTTCATGTCGCATGATCGTTGGATCAACTCATTCAAATAGTTAAGGCTTTTCTTCAGTCGCGTGGTCTTGTGATATTTGACAGTTAAGACATAACAGTCACGACTCAGCGACTAACGGTTTCAAGTTAAGTGATTTTACTCAGTCGGGATGTCGCCAGAACAGGAGTGATGACTCAGATTTTCAAAATGCATAAAGAGGACTAAAGAGAAGATGACATCTGTCAGAAAGTTAGTGGTTGTCGGGTGATCGCTAGATAAAGAAAAAGGATCAAGCAATAAGGAGACTTAAGTCATGTTACCCTTGGTCACGAAGTCTCTTGATATTTTAAGGGTATGTGAAATTCTAAGGCGATTAAAAGACAGTCGTTCGATGGAAAGATGAAAGGATCTAACGATGGTCGCGTAGTCTGGTGATAAAACTGCCCCAGGGAAAAATTCCTTCTGACTAAGTGATTAAGGTATGTCGCGAGGTCGTTGTAAACAGAAAAGGGCATGTGCTATATAATAAGATTAAGTTAAGTCTATCACCCGACTCAGCGACCAAAGGGTTGTCCTGAAGTCTTGAAATAAGAAGCAAGCATCCAGCGACTTGGTGATTACCCTGAAATGTTAAGTGCAACGGTTTGTCGTGTAGTCTGGAGATGAAAACTGAGTTAAGGTTAACCCTGCGCGACTAAGATTTTCACATAGTCGCCTGATCACTGAAGAGACTTGGGTTACCTGAGGTAAGGAATTACATTGTCGCCTTATCTGGTGATTAGACCATGGTTAAGAGAAAATACTCATGACAAAGAGACTTTATGAGGTCGCGAGGTCGCCAGATAAATAGGATCTATAAAAGCGGCGCCAAGTGGAGGACGTGATAGAGAAGATCAAGCCGGCGGCCAATCAGATAAAAGAATTTTTGATTACTGTGTACCAAAGGTAGCTGAGATGTATGACAGAAGACGAATCACAGAGTGCCATGTCAGCTATCTTAACCATTTTATGATTGCACCAAAATTCTCATGATTTGAATTTGATTTCCTGCCACCTCGTTCACTTACGGCTAGGTTTTTGAACGTTTCATGGCATATCAAATTAATTACAGAACTGACGTTTTTGAACTTTGAGCTATGTACTCTGAACCTCGTGGCTATAAACAGAGGAGTCTGCATTCATTCCTATTCACCGAGTTCATGATTTCAGAGTAAAAGTTTTTATTTTAAAGAAAAAGGTGATATTTAAAGCTGTAGCAGTGTTCTGAGGTGATTGAAAATTCTAAGAAGGAGGTCTTAGATTTGTTTCAATATCGTTCAACCAAAAATTCAAAAGCTTGCAAACATGAGTACTGCTATGAGCATGGCGTCTACTAGTGGAGGCAGTGGGGATGATCCTAAAGGAAAACCTAGCTTCTCTGATGAATTTCTCCAGTTGCTGCCAGGGTCCACTCAGAATAGAAAGATTGACACTGGTGTTTTTAAAGATGACTTCAAGGACATCAGGGATGTAGTGACCCCAGGAACAATAGGTTATTCTCTGTTTACTTATTTTTACAAGAATTCTGATAAGCCTATCCCTGTATCAAACCCTCGGATATCTGGACTGGGTAGGTTGTTAGTGCCTGATGTTTTCCTTGATGTTGACCTATTTCTAGAATTGGCTAATCACTATGATGTCCTAACAAAGACCATCAAAAGGGAAGATGGCACTAATTTGCTTGTGTTAAACAGAAATTCATTTATGCAAG
>MU227531.1:205701-234917 GCA_018584345.1 Thuja plicata | reverse complement strand
AGGTAACAAGATAGTTTGTAAGGCAGATTATCCTAATTGTTTGAGCTGTAAGGCAGTTCAGTGTATCTTGTTTATGTATTTTCTTTCCTTATTATTGACTCTGCAGCCCAAAGGATAGGCACTGGTTCAGGAATCTATTTGAATACCTATCTTTGTCACATGTGTTCTAAGTTTTCAACTACCAAATCAATTTTAAACACTCTGTTACCAACAACACATAAGCATAACTTATAAAGGACCTCTGTCAGCAGGACACTGTCCATGTTATTGATTCCTTGAAGAGATAATCATTTAGGTTGTCCCTCCTATCAAGAAAAGGAAGAAGGATTGAAATCCTTGTCTCACTGGTTTTCTTTCATATTTAAGATTATTATTTGTATGGTTAAATCGTTTATATGATTATGCTTGATCATCTACAAGGTATTTTACAAAGTTGGTTCAATAGAGATACATGACAAATCAGTGTCCACATTAACAAATACTGTGTTAACAGCCATCATTAAAGGTAAGACCTGCCTGAGTAGTTGTGGAACTCAAAAATGAAGAAGGACCTTATCTAGTCCTTAGCAATTAGGCTTTTCTTGTCTCTGAATCAAGAGTAAAAGGTACAAGGTTCACATAGACATTTCAAGCATTGTGATTCATACAAGAAAAATCCATAACATAATGTCTAACCCTAAACATAGGGCTTCATACTCAACAGTATTGTTTGTACATAGGAAAGATAACAAGAAGGAATACTTGAAAGTTGTACCTGATGGAGAAATGAATAGGACACCAGTTCTTGATCCTTCCTTGGAATAAGCTCCATCAAAAAACATTTTCCACTGGTCATTTTGTTGTGTGCATAATTCCTCCACCAGTGGATTAGTTTTTCTGCATTCTGTAATGATTTCTCCACTCTGAAGTTCTCCATGTCCACCTCCACACAATAATTAAGCATGTCTCTTGGCACCTTTTCAACAATGACTAGTTCTCATGGCTCCTTGTACAATTTCACTTCATTCCCATTTACTGGAATTGTTGCATAAGATAAATCCAATTGTATGTGACATCCTACTACTGCAGCCCACTGTCTTGTGAACAACACGCCATAATGGGGTTGGGTATCCACAACAACCACATCCATCTTGTTTGTGGCTTCAGGAAATACAACTATATTTACCTCAACTCCTTTCAGAGTTCCTACTATAGGGACCTCTCTGTTGTCCATGGCATATGATCTTCCATAGAAAGTATATGCACTCATTCCTAATTCTTTCATCACTTCATATGGCATGACATTTGCAGCAACACCAGAGTCAATCATGCTATTTTTTACAAGTTCGTTGTTTATCAACAAAGTGACATAGAATGGATATACTTGAGTTGGCTCTTGGGTAATCATATTTCCCACATATAGTATAGGGGTCTCTGGCTCAAAGGAAACCTCCTTCTTCTTATTTTCCTCCTTGTTTGCAATAGGAACATCTTCTATCCCTTTAAAAAGTGACATTGCAGCTTCCCTAAGCTCTTTTATTTTCAACATTTCCATCAGGGGAACTGATACTTTCATTTGTGTAAGAGCATGCCTTATATCAAATGCAAGCAATTCAAAAAATATGTCATTTGTTCTCTTACCCATTTTTCCTTTGTCAATAGCAATTTTTTCATCTGATTTCATTTCCTCCTCCTTTTGGGGAGAACATGATTCTACTTATTTAGTAGCTTCCTTCTCCTTTTTATTTTTTGTTGGAGATTCAACAACGACCTCTGGGCATCTTCTTTGACAAATATAGAAGCAGGTTTTCCTTGACCAAGTTCCACCCTTTTGTTTCTCAAATTATAGGCACTTCTAGCCTGATTAATTGCTGCTATAGTCAAGGACTTTTTATCTTCATCACTTGGAAATATAAAGTGTGAATTCTCTTTATCATCATACACAGTATTAATAGTATAACATGACATAGTACCAGACTCATCATATGACTCAGAAAAAAACTTGTTGTTGGTACTCTTGGTATTTTTCTCTCCTACTATTCACATCATCAACATGCTCTTCATCCTTAGAAAACCATGATTTAGCATGTCTTTTCACAGACAACATATTCATAGTGGGGTCTTCTAGTGTTGAACATGTTTGTTCATTGCCATCCTCCATTTGTTCAGTTAAGGCCTGGGCTACAACACACTGAAAAGAAGAATGGGGAATATTACAAGTAGCACACCAAGGGGTATTTTCTACATTGTTTGTAGTATTTATCTTTAAAGGATTGTGGGTTTCCTTTATATTCTAGTTCTCTTGATTCTCTGCAATAGGCTTGTCATCCTTCCAATTTTTTTTACATGGAATGTTTCTTAAACTTGAATACCTCTAATACTATTGTTTATTATCCTGAGAACCTTTTTCATTTTTATCAATTTTGGCAGTAAGGTCTTTTACTGCACTCACCAATTTTTCCACCCTATCCTCTTCCTTGGTAGGCTTACTTGGCTGCCCTCTTGTATCCTTCTATAATTTTCCATCCTCTATCTTCCCCATTTTCCCTGAGGCTTGTCTATTGCTTTCAATATCTATGGTTGTCTTGTAAGCATCCCTCAGAGTGTGTGGGTTCTTATCCCTAAGAAGGTAAGACATCTTTCCATTAGTATCATCGAAGTATGTGGTTAAACACACTTGCTCATCCAACCTCAACACCTGAAATAACTTGTTCATGTCTTTCTAAAATCTATTATTGAAATCATGCATACTTTCATTGTGGGAACTTCTTAATATTATTGAACTCATTCAACATGTAACCTGAATTAACATGTTCATGGTATTGTTCCTTGAAACATCTAACAAATTCATCCCAAGATGCTATGCTACCCTTAGGAAAATTTCTAAACCAGTCTCTAGCATCTTCAATCATAGATTGGACAAAAATCTTCATTATGACATCTTCATGCTCAATCTCAACATCAGTAATATTGTCAGTGAAAGATTTTAAGTGTTCTTCATAATTTATGACATTATTACTAGCAAACTTGGGGATTCGATCTCTTACCTCATTTGGGATAATATTTGGATGACTAGGGATGCCATCAAAAAATAGAGGACAATATCTATCCAAATGAACAGGTCTTCTCTAAAAATTTACAAGGGTATTAGTCCCACTCATGCCTGTTGCACCTCCTTTATTTTGGGTAGGTTGAGGGGCACCTTGCTTAGAACCAAAAACTTGAGCACTTGGCCTTGAACCACCTGGTGGGTTTTGTGATACTGTCCCAATGGCAACTGGCATTGAGATACTAGTATTAGTATTTGTAGTAGCACGTAGGAAAGCAATTTTCCTTTTCATCTCAGCTGCAGCAGCTTCTAACTCCATTTTTTCTAACTGCTTCGCTAAATCTTCCTTAGCTCTTCTAGCCTTTTCTAGTTCCATATCAACTTGAGACATACCGTCAAGTGTAATTTTTCCTTGCTTAGGTTCATTTACACTCACACCAACCTTTTTCTTCTTACCCTTATTAGATGCATCCTTGTAATTCTTCTTGAGCTCAACATTTTCCTCAATCTCATATGGATGCAACTACCTCAAAATAGGCCCCTCTACTTCAAATTCATCTTTCTTAGGGTTGTTGCCTTAGGGCTTCAATATCACCAAACAAGTCCTTATCCAAACCCTTGAACTCTTCATTGAAACTTATAGCCTTAAGCTCATTATTCTTTGTCTTTTTCAAGAGTTCTTCTCTTTTGATTAACAACTAATAAATCACCTACTCACACTTATTTCTTGCATTTTCTATTTCTAACAACTTCTCATGTTCCTTTCTTCTTAAATCCATCACTTCATCACATAATTTATCATAATCATAAGGTGCATTTTCAATAGCAAAAGTTTCTCCTTGTTGGTCCAGAGTTTCTTGTGCAAGGAAAAAACTTGTATCGGTCATTTCTCCATCTTGAAAGGGATCAAAAGATGTATTAGCTAAATTAGGGCCAACTGACCTTGGATTCTCAAAACTCTTAGAGGATGATGAAACTTTCTTAGGGATAGGGGTCAGGATTCTTCCTCTGGATACTTTGGGGGAGTTAGGGTCAGACCCACCTCTCTTAGACCATTGCATTCTACCAAATGTATGGAGATCTTCTCCTAAGTTACTTTCAAGATTATTCCTATAATAAGACCTAGTATTTCTTTGTCGACTTATTATAAATCTGACAAGAACTTTCAAAATTTCAATATTCTATACCAACAACTGGAATGCACAGAGCACAAAGTTGTCACCCACAAAAAGTATGGGAAAACTTCACAAACTGATCAAGAAATGGAAAAAATAGACAATTAATTGTTATGAATTTTAAAAGCATATTGTTAAATATCCACTTATCCCCAGTAGAGTTGCCATTTTGTTAGAGCTTTTTCTTGCAGAATCTTAATGTAGCATCAATGCTTGACTCTATGACTCCCAACTCCTAATTCTATCTAGTAAAAGACTAACCAATGAGGATCAAATCCTCCTTCACTTTGAGCTCCACAAACTCAGGCAGGTGTACCTCTTATGACTTACTGGTTGACAATAAATCTTACTATGGTTCAATATCTCACACTGATTTGCTAGTGCCTTTTATTTTAGATGTTGATAACAAATCTTGCAGATGTTAACAACTAATCTTATGCATAGTTTTATGTACCAAAAGATGCACCTGACAATATCAAACACTAATGCAATAAGGATTCTCATCCTTCTTCTCTTTGAGCTTCAAGCCCATGTGGGTATACCTAAAGGATTCACTTCTCCAAGGAATCAACAAAAATACTTGTATTCTTCAACACAAGTCATAAACATTTATGCTCTTCAACAGAAACTAAAAGATTACTTAGAAATTTAAGGATTGATGATGATAATTGCTTATCAAGTACGGACCAATGCCTAATCTAGGGAAAGAGAGTCAAATGAACATATATTTATAGAAATCTATTAATAAAAACACACTTAGAACCCAAATGAAATGCCTTACAAATCATTTTCTCATTCCCATACCCATACATCAAATTCTTATGTAAATTTTGAATCCCCTAAAACCACCCTTAAGAATTACCCTTCCCTTGAAAGAAACTCAAGAATAATCCCACAATCTACCTTGTAAATAGTGTATTAAAACTTTCCTTACAAATTTAGTACACAAGAATTCAAACATCAACACAGGAACATCATAAATGTGTGAAGGAATTCCACTGTATTTTATTAAACTCCTCTCTATTTCAATACATTCAAGAATGGCCAAAAACTCTAAAACCAGACAAAATCATAAAACTATCTAGTAGTCACCCTCCTTTGCTTTACAATAACCTTGCTCTTTATATTCCTAGAAATCTTGGAATCTCATCATGAATTAGGATAAAACAATATTTAGATTGCTAGGTCATTACAAATATGACACACCACTGAAAACAAAATACAATCAAACCAAGAGTCAAGTTGTTACAATATTTTCAAAATCATACTCATTGGTCCATAAGGCCTTTGTAAAAACTTTGAAACTATGTTTCCTTTTATGAAGAAATATTTGCCTTCATCATTTGGTGGTCAAAACCTTTTTGTAACCACTGCTTATCTTTAATTCGTTGGAGAACTGCCTACTTGTAGGAATGATGAGATATCCCTTTTTCTTTAGTCATTTGCAGGATATTTTCTTTCCATGTGGAAAACACCTCATCACTTGGACAAGGGAATTTAATAACCTCATTTTTCTTGTTACTCCACTCATCCCATTCTGTCTTTATTTGTTCAACCTCCTTTTTCCAGAACCCAAAAAATGATTTGGCATTCTCGATTGTTTCCATAGTTTGAACAAAAAAAAGTGTGCTCTCCAAGTTGATGATATTGTTGGTTCTTATTGACAAATCTTCACCCATTTCCCTCATCCATCTGGCTTCCCTTTTTAGTTTACCACATATTTTGAAGGGGCTAGGGAATATCTCAAAAAGGGTTTTTTGAGTACTTTTTCCTTAATATCTTGGCCTTTTTCTCAATAATGTTTCTTTTTATGTCCAGATCTAACAAATCCTTGAGGAGTTTTTAAGTGTCCTTTATTGCAACCTCCACATTTTCTTCCTTTATTGATAAAGAATAGAATAATTTCATATCATTTTTCCTTCCTTTCCACTCTTGCACAATCTGCTCCAACCTAGCCTTGTCTTCTTCAAAAGAACTTAAAATGGTCAAATATTTTTCCCATTCAGGTAAATGGAAGCAGGCTCTATATTATTAGCAAAATGCGTGATTATTCCTCTCACTTTTTCCTCATACCTTTGTTGCACTAATGACTGTGCACTATGAAACTTTAAGCTTTCTTCTTCCCAATTTCCTCTTACTTCTTCCAATCTATTCCTCTCTACTACAAATTTATCCTTTTCATAATTGAGCTCTACCTCTAAAATAAAACTGGATGGCATAGGGGAAGGAGTAAATTCAATAATGGGACTAGAAGATGATGGTTGGAAAGGCTCTAGGTCAATCATCCTTTGAGGAGATGTTTGGACTGATTTCTATCCTCTTAACTGAGCAATTATCTTGTCTTTCTCCATGGATTCCTTCTTTACATCACTGTATACCTTAAGGAAAATTTTCATCTTGATCCTCATATCTTCTTTCTCTTTGGCATCTTTCTTTGCCACCTTCATGTTAAATTTAGCAGTCTCTAGTACTAGGCTTGATGCTTCCACACCTATAGTTTCTGCAACTCTTCTTACCAACAATTTGCCTAGAAAATCATCTTGGGAAGTTTCACTCCCTTTTCTACCTTCTTTTTCCTTTAATGACCACATTACTAGAGAATCATGATCATCACTAAATTTTACCCCTTTGATTGCCTGTTGAGATACTTCAAGAGTAATGTGCATATTTTTTGTCTCTTTCCTAACAACATCAAAGACAATAGCATCTGCAATGTCCCATTCTGGTAGAATGAGGACTCCTTTCCTGATCAATGCTCTTCCTTCTTTAGGGGTAACCTTACCAAATTTATCTATCATTTCTTGCTTTAGCTCAGCCTCAATTTCATTTATGTCTCTATCAGGTTGGTCACCCTGCCTCTTCAAACAATTTTCCTTGAATTCTTCAATGTGAGTTCTCCATAAGAACTACATAAATGCTTTAGATTTGACAAAATTTTCATATGATAAGAACTCATCATTGGCTTGTTTTGTAATTGGATCCAATTCCTTTCTAGAAAACTCTTCTATTGTCAGATCCATCTCAACTTGTTTAGGAGCCTTGGGCACTCCCTCATGCATTTCTTGAGGTGTTACAAAAACTTGCCCTATGTTTCCTAATTGTAGCAAATGTTCACCTATTGTTTTCTCATCCAAGTGTATAGGGCACCGAGAGGGTGAATATGCATTCTCCAATTGTTGTCCCTCTTCCTATTTCCTTTGTCTCTTTGGAGATGGCAGTGATTCTAGATCAATAGTCATTATCCTTTTCCCTTTAAAGGTATAAATTTCCTCACCATGTGTTTGATCTTTATGGGATGTCTCCCCCTTTTTCATCACCATGTTGTATCCCTGCTTCTGATATAAAAACATATTTCCTTGGTGGGATGATCCTAGTATGTGTAGATTTTCTCAAAATAGCATTTTCCCTTTCTGGGTCTACCTTTATTACAAGCTCCTTCTTCTGATTCAAAGTCTGCATGATGTCTTCAAAGAGTGCCATCAATGAATCAATCTTCTTTTCTAAAGGATTTAAATCTTTTAATGGATCATATCCCTTGTCAAAACACTGCACAAAATCTAGGGTCTTCTTATAGACCAACCATTTTTCTTTTCTAACTTCTTATTCTTGCAAATTGAATTCATTTCTAATAATGTCTTCAGGAAAATGGAATTGGTGATCCATTGCCAAACACCTTGTTCTCTTTCTGAACATATCATTTATGAATGCCTTAGTGTCATCACATCTTTCCACTAATGTTTCTAGGTGATAAGGCTCAAATAATTTGTCCAAATGTACCCAAACACCTTTGGTAATATTAAATTGGTGTACAACTGTGATAGTGGGAAAATAGTACCTTTCTCCTTTCCAGTCAAAGAAACTTCTTGCAACCCACCAATATGTCTAATTATTTCAGCAATACCCACTTTGAGAGGGACTTGATATGGGAGTACATATGGGGTGCCTTTGAACCCATATACTCTAAAAGTTGTTGAGACTGGATACAAAATAACATCACCCCAATTGTGCACTATCTTAATGCTCTGAGCAAACTGCTTTGGTCTTAAAAGATTTAACAAAGACTTGTGGATCCTGGGGTTTTCAATAAACAATAAGGCTCTAAGCCTTGAAGCAAAGTATCTATCAAATGTGATGTAGCTTTCTTCTTTCCTATCCCATGATAAATCTATACTCCACAACTTAATAGGCATTTCTTCCCCATCTTTGACTATTAACAACTCCATTTCCTTATCAAAGTACTTTGCACATTTGAAAAGGAAAATATTCATCACCATAGAATACCATCTAAATGGTTTGTCCACCTTTCCATTCTTAATGCATATTAAGCCATTGTGGATCAAATCAACAACATATGTTGCAAAGTAAAAAATGATGGCTAAATGTGGATGGAGAATCTACACCATCATGAACATATAATGAATAGGCATCTCTGTCTCCTCATCATCTCCAAAGATCTGACTCAAAGAAGTGTATACACCTCTAGCCTTTAGATTGAAATAATCTGACATGATTGGTTCTGGTGTATTAGGTCCTACCACAATCAAACCTCCAATCTTGCTGAATAATTCTTGTAGAGGTCCATTTCTAAGGTAGTTTCTCTTGGCCGTGTAAACATCTTTGATTGAATTAAAATTAATTTCATCTAGTTGCATGGAGGGTTCATTCAATTGAAAAACCTCTCAGATTTCATCAACTATGATATTATTAAAACATTTCCATTTATGTCTCTCACAATCCTAGCTACCTAATCATATTTCTGTGTGACTTGAAGTATCAGATCATCATCCATGAATACTCCTAGAACTACCAATTTCCCCACATCAAATTTCCATATGTTACTTCTGGGTGCATAGGCATTTCTTTGAATAAAAGCTACTTTGAACAATGCTAAACCAGTGAGGCTAATGTTTGTTTCTCTAACCCATTTTCCTTTGTCATACAAACCATCCCCAATTTTTAAACAAGGGTTCTTTGGTACCAATTCTTTAGTTTTTCTAGAGTCATTAGTGGACCTAACTAACTATTGCAAAATATCTTCACATATATTTCTCTCCTGATAGTCTATCTTACCTATGAGCTCTCTTCGTGGTGTCATTTCTAAGCTAGGGTATGAGAATACTTCAGGCTTTGCAAACAAATCCTAATCACTTCACAAGCTCAAAATCTAACGGGTACTTAAATTCTACAGTGTAAAAAATGGAAGCACAAAGTAACTTACCCATTCTACAAATGCTATAAAATAGAAAGAAAATGTTGCAACTTGGCTCTACTTCAGTCTCTTCATGAATTGTGGTGTTTTGAACACTCAAGTGGAAAATCTTATGCACAATCTTGTCAAATTTTTGCAATAAATTTACCTGAGATGGCCGCACCTTCTGTAATTAATCTCATAATGTTTGAAAATTTGTAGCTCAACAGTTCAACATACTTAAATTTAGCAGAGAAACCAATTTTAAAACATGACCGTAGATCCTAGCAATACTTCATTGCATCATGCGTTCAACAACACTTAACAAAAACCACTAGCAACTTAGACACATGTCCATCATGCGCAATGGCTCAAATCTTATATTTCCATCATCTCTTCCTTGAGGCAAAGCACTGGTCGTTAGATCCTTTTGACTTACATCTTCCTTAACTTCTTTTACAATTGAGACCCATGATCTCATCAGTATCACGTGTCATTTGGGTGCAATGGCTTAAAAATTATCATCGTTTCATCTTTCTTTTCAAGAAACATGCCTATGGTCGGATGAAATATAACATGTCTAACCTTTAAGTTTCTTTACTGCTTAGCAGGCCTTGCCATATTCCACGTGTCACTTGGGCGCAATGGCTTTAAGGATATTTTCTATTCATCTTCAACTCAAGGCAAAACACTAGCTGCGAGATCAAAAGAACTGATCTGCACATTAACTCTACTTAAAGCTCAAAACTGGCCTGCCACTTTCCACGTGGCCAATAGGTGCGATGGCTCAAATCTTAAACTGGGCACATCTTTATTTTTAATTATTTACATCGACCATTAGATGAACTTTAAATTGTAGCCTCTTTAACTTCCTTTAAAATTTGGGGCCCATGATCTCATCAGTGCTACATGTCATTTGGGCGTAATGCCTTAAGAGCTAATCTTAGCTTGTAATTTTCATTCAAGAAAAACACATGTCGTTGGATCAAAAAATTTGTATTTGTTTTAAATTTATTTTATGTCTAACTAGGTCCCACAATTGCCACATTTCATTCAGGCACAATGTCTTAAGGAATAAATATCTTACATCTCTGGCTTTAAGGAAAAATGCTCACCACATGATCCAATTTAATGTGAATGTTCTTTACTTTATTCTCAGCACTGAGCAGGACCCACTTTTTACACGTGGTGCATGGGTGCAATGCCTTAATGACTTAATCTAACTGCATCTCTTCTCTAAGGAAAATAACTCACTTTAGGATGTTTAATACTTGTCAGTACTTTATTCTTCTGCTAACTTTAACACATAGGCCCCACTCTATAAAAAAAAGATAGATGTCACATAGGTGCAATGTCTTGAAGCTTGATCGTTCCTTAATCTTTCAATCAAGGAAAAACACTGACCATTAGATTAGAACCTTTGTATGAGCTTTACGATAACTTTAAACATAGCCTAGCCCTATCAAATACATGTTTCCTTTACGTGCAATACCTTGATGGGTATCTCATGATAATCTCTTCCTTGAGGCAAAGCACCATTTGTTGGATTGAAAATAAGATACATGACACTTGGGATTTAATAAAAGGTCGTGGGGGCTCCAAGACTTAGGAAAAATAAATAAAATTTCTTGGACTTAGGAAAATTTAATAGCATGGCCCCATCGATGATAACATGAAACACATGGGTCTTAAGGACTTTTAAGTGAATGAAAAAGTAACTTGATGTTATAACAAGTCCAAAAGACTTAGGGCTTTAGATTAACCACAACAAAGATCTAGAAAATAAATTAGGGTTTACAATCTTGAACCTTGCTCAGAGTTTTAATAGAGGACTTTGGCAGTGATGCATAAAATTATTTTCCTTTTTTAGTAGCATAAAAAGGAACCATAGACAAGGCTTAGCAGTCAGAAAATTACAGACCCAACAAATAGAACCCATAATAAGACTATACCTTGTTAGAAGTATAAGTTATTAGAAATAGGGAATGCATATGCATTGACGTACATTTACTAGAGCTCACTTCTCAAATACAAAAGGGCAATAACCCTATGTAAGTCTCACTCGCTTAAAAGATCACTACAATGATCAATCATACTAAAATCTTAAATTTATGAACTGTATAATGAAATCCACCTTATTCCTAAGTCAGTTCTAATGAAGTAAAATGGATATATATTCAAATCCTCTTTTCCATATACAGATGAGTGATTCAACCATGAACATATCTGCACACTTTCTCTCCAAGAAATCACACACGTCCGCGTCACAAGATTTTTCCCTAAATATATGAAATTTATCAACCTTGAAAAATAAAAAAAGTTGGCTCAATCCTAATTTAAAACTTCAAATCCACACGCCAAAAATAATAATCCTGATCATGTTATGTTGGTCAAAATATAGAAATGATCCTTATCAACAACCTCAAGCTCATAACATGGCCATAAATCACTGATTATGAGACTGCCCAACCATTTGGAGAAAGTGTCTATTGCAGTGCATCATTTCTTTGATGGAACTTTTATTGAAATGTCATTCTCCTCAAAATATTTTAGTGCCCCTTCCATGTTAGCTATAAACCACAAATTGTGTTGCACTATAACTTTTGGCAGCCTCATAGTTGTACTCCTCTCCATTGTTGGTGGTACCAACTATTTATTTATGACAATGATAGGTGTAGACCTTATGGCATGACATGTTGTCAATTAGTGCAAAAACAATTAGTCATTTATTTGGATACAGTATTGACCGAGCCAACAGCTTGAAGTATAACCCAAGAAGTTGCAATGTTGACTGAGCAGTTAGTTCAAAACATTATCACCTAAGTCACGAGTGTTACCTGAGTGGCATACCATCTCTGAGTGATCAGTGTGACCTGAGCACCTAGTGTCACCTGAGTGCCAAAGTTGTCAATTCACTATATCGCCCGAGTGTTAGTATATCACCCGAGTAGATTACTGGACCCGAGTATCAGCATTGGGTCGAACTAGCACATATTATTTGATACTAATTAAATATGTTAAGTAGCTGACTTATGGAGGTAATTGTTTTGGATATATATATATAAGGTACTTTGTTTATCCAAATGGGGAAGTAGCAATAACAAAAGTAAGAGTATGGATATGCAAATATCAAGTAGCAGATTGATTAGAAGGCTACAACAATATAAGGAATAGCAAAGACTCATATATCACATTCAAGTGATCAGTATTACTTCAAAGGATCTTATTTAGCAAATCAAAGTTCCATAGCAGATCATTCATTGCTTCATCCTAATAGGTGTATCAGTCAAAATCCTTTAACAGGGTGGACTTAACAGTCCTTTACAAATCTCCTAACAGAGAGCATACTTTATTGTATTGTATAAATCCTTTCACAAGGTGCACCTAATAGTCCTTATTGCTCCTAACAGGGCAAGCCATCAAAAGTGGTCAATTGTAAGCCTTAACCAGCCAAATTTATTACTACAGTACTAAATCATGTGGGTACCATCCCCACCCCAATTTTACTTTCTATTTGGAAGGTTTCTGGGTAACCAAATATTGTGTCAAGTGTTATGGACGTTTAAAACTTTTCTATTACATGCATGCAATCAGATAAGACAATTAATAAAGGATAAAATTGAATAAGTTTTATTGGTTCCTGATTCACCTGCCTCCCCCCTCTCAGTCACCTAGCCTCAATATATTTCCAACAATTGGTTTCAGAGAAAAGGTTCTCTTATCAGAATATTAATAGCTTGAGAAAATATCAGAGGCAATGGAAATATACAGACTGGAGAAAGCCATTGAAAATGAAAAGATAGATCTACAAGTGGCCATGGATCAAATCAGAAAACTCAAGGAGCAGCTCTCTCATTTCCTGAAAAGAAGAAAATATTTAGCAGTGCAAATGAATGATAAAAATTACATAGAAGAAATAATTGAAGATTTATGCAAAGAAAGAAGTTATGAATAAGTTGATGCAACCATTGAAGACCTACTTGCAAAGAATCTCAATTTACATGAAGAAGTCATAAAGCTAAAGAGAGAACAAGAAATTCATTCAGTCAGAATATGTGAAGTCATTGAACAAAAGAACCAAGCAGAAAATGACAAAGATATGGTACAAGGAGAAAAAATATTGCTAAGTACAAGATTAAAGGAAAAAGAAAATGAAATACATCATTTTTCACTTCAGCAAGCAGATATGATAAATCAACTCAATAGTGCAAATCAAGAAGTTATCAATCTGAGGACTGAAAATGAAAGACTGCAAAATGATCTCAATACTAAAAAGAAAACCAATGAGAGTATGATGAATTCACAAGTAAGCATGGATCAGTTGATAGAGCAAACTCAATTCAGACATCATGGACAGGCTGGATTAGGTTATATTGAACAAGGTGAATCCTCATAGAAAGGAGATCAAAAGAACAAGTAACCTACTTGTAATCATTGTGGTAAGATAGGACATACATCAAATAAGTGTTGGAGCAATGGAAAGTCAAATTTTAATGGTAAATGCTACATGTGCAATAAACATGGACATAGGGAAACTGAATGCACTGAGAAACCTAAGTTTGAAGGAAAATGTTTCAATTGTAACAAACAAGGTCACAAGTCTTCCGCGTACATAACTAAGAAGTGGAACCTTGTTGAACAACTAGCTAAAGCTATTTTTGGTTGGGATTACAACACATGGAGTAGATTTTGTCATTGTGGTGAGTATGGGAAACTCGATGAAAATTGTGCAAAGACTCATCTCAGAAAAAGAAATCCTACTAAGAGATTTTGTGTGTAAACAACTCGGTCATCTAAGAAAGAATTGTATGAACAGAGAAAAAGTGGATACTAGTTTTGAGAAAGGAAAATAAAAAGTTTCTGAAATCAGAATTCAGATGAGTTAGCAGTGGGTAAGGAAATCTTCTAAGAATTTAGACCTAAACAATGAAGGATCAAATGACACCCAAAATAGTGAACTAAGTGGTTCCATCATCTCTGAATAAAGATGCAAGGAGACTACTGGAACTGTGGATACAAACCATCATACATCAGTTCTAGATATGCTAGCAAGTTCAAATCTGCATATTGATGCACTAGGACACATTATGGTTCTAAACGAGTCAAGATCTCAGTTACATCTGAGTTACTCAGGCTTAACCGAGTTAAGTCGGGTTGTATGGTTTCAAAGATGCAAAGTTAGTTTTCGCCGAGCTTCTGAGCAAGCCTGGGATAACTACCCGAGCTGTGACAACTACTATGTACGGAGCATTTAATGAAAACCTATGATGAAATTTATCATAAATGGTGAAATAAAAGGGTTATTTTTTATATTTTGTAGAGTGATTAAGAGATTTTAGCGATTGTAGAGTGAACTTGTGTTTGAAATCTTTAGTTGCAGTAAATTTTTATCAATCCTCTGAGCATTATGGCATCTTCATCTAGTAGTAAGATCAAGAAGGGATCTAAGATGTTAGTGAGGAATGTTTTCTGTGATCCACCAAAGTTAAATCTTCATCCAATGATTTCAGAGTAGATAAATCCAATGGGAGCCCATTCCCAAATTCCTCCTAAGGTACTATTGATTCACGGCATCCGAGCTTTCTATCATTTCACCATTCAGTAGCTAGGCACATTGGAGATGAATCAAGCATATGAGGCACTTTGTATGGATGGAAACCTGAAGCTAGGAAACAGACACCTTGAAGTCAAGGGTTTAACTCATATCATGCATATGTCGAAGAACTTTCAGATAAAGTGGATTAGGTTTATTCTGAGTCGTGTTTACGACATACATCTCTGGTTGGAGAAACTAGTAAAGATCACTAAGTTGATGGTACACCGAGTGATAGGACCTAATGCTCGACAAACCTAAGGCAACCAGAACCGTACCTCGTGATGACCTATCCAAGAAGACTCTTGCCGAGTGGGATGGAAGAGGCATAAAGTTGGATTGATTCACTAATATGGAGCTGAAGTTTGGAATTCATGTGATTGCACACAAGATATACAATTCAAGCTGACCAAACAGTGTACCATGTGAGGCTGTAGACTTGGCATACAAAGTGGTGAAGAACAACCTATCATTCGACCTAGCCGAGTTGCAGCTCATCCAATTGAGCAAAAACATGGAATCCGGGCATCCAAGACCAATCTGTGTAAGTTTGGTTCACTCTTGGTCTGCATATTCTTTTATGTTAAAATTTTTTTCCCTTCAAAAGGTACATTTGTATGCAAGAAGGATAGGCCTATAATTTATCAGATAAATGAGTTCATAGTAGAATTAGGAGATAATTTTGAAAGCATCATGGATGCTTACTTTAAAGGTTTCAGCGAGAAAATGCAGAATAGATTCATAAATCCCAAACAATTGGTAGAAGACTATAAGGATGATATATGCTTCCTAGTTGATTATGACAAAGTATACATCTAAGAAGTCAAGAATAGGGTTGCATGGGTGAAACCTCTTGCATATTAGGTTAACATAGATGAGACTAGAGACATCATTGAATCTCTTGTAAATGAGCTTGTTGATCCTAAAGCACCATATTTTGGTACTTATGAAGAAGCTAAGGGCAGAAGCAAGAACAAGGGAATCCCTAAGAGCTATAGAGAGCCAACTCCTTCCTCATATGGATGTCATGTAGAAACATATTGTTCATGCAAAGACACTAATCAATGATAACAAATTTTTAATTGCAAAGCTTATGATGGAGTTGTTAGCAGAAATTTAGATTGAGTTGCACATCTTGAAGGTGTTGCAAGACAATTGGGACAAGACTTTGTCTCAAATTTTGAAGGCACATTGTGATTTCCTTTCATATTTTGGTATTACCTTGTAGATATGCTTCTTTGGCATTTGTGTCAAAAACAAGGGGGAAAGATAGGATATATATGTATATATATGAGGAAATACATGTACAGAAAAGAGGAAGATATATATATGTAGCAGAGTTACAAAAAAAAAATTGGAAAATAAAAAACAGATTCAGTTGTAACTGAGTTGCAGAGCAGTTGTCAAAACAAACCAAGTACCCAAGCACATGGTAAGGGGGAATTTTGACTCAGCAGTTTGATCATAATTTTTGGTATGATAAGTGTTTTTGTCACTAATGCCAAAGGGGGAGATTGTAGACCTTATGGCAAGATGTGTTGTCAATTAGTGCCAAACCACTTAGTCATTTATATGGATATAGTGTTGACCAAGCCATCAGCTTGAAGTGTAATCTGAGCAGTTAGTTCAAAATAGTATCACCTGAGTCACCAGTGTTACCCGAGTGGCATACCATCTCTGAGTGATCCATGTGACCTAAGCACCCAGTGTTACCCGAGTGCCAGAGTTGCCAATTCACTGTGTCACCTGAGTGGATTACTAGACCCGAGTATCAACATTGGGCCGACTTAGCACATATTGTTGGATACTAATTAAATATGTTAAGTAGCCAACTTATGGAGGTAATTATTTTGGATATATATATATATAAGGTACTTTGTTTATCCAAATGGAGAAGTAGCAATAGCAGAAGTAAGAGTATGGATATGCAAATATGAAGTGGAAGATTGATTAGAAGGCTAAAATAGTATAAGGAACAACGGAGACTCATCTATCACATTCAGGTGATCATTATTACTTCAAAGCATCTTATTTAGAAAATCAGAGTTGCATAGCAGATCATTCACTGATTCATCCTAACAGGTGTATCAGTCAAAATCCTTTAAAAGGGTGGACTTAACAGTCCTTTACAAATCTCCTTACAGAGTGCATACTTTATTGTATTGTATAAATCCTTTCACAAGGTGGACCTAACAGTCCTTATTTATCCTAAAAGGGTGTTAGTAAATAGATTTTTCCTTCAAACACAAATACTTAAATTGACTGCAAATACCCACAATGAAGTACAAACCACACTAATAGTTGGAAAAAATTATCATGGGATTGGTAATCTTCCTCTGAATTATTTGAGTACAGCTCCCCGTGTAAGATCTCCAATGAATTCACAAAACCACTTACAAAGATGCCTTTAACCTGAAAGAAAGAAAGGTATATAAACATCCACCCCTAAATATGGAAAAAATGCGAAGAAGCTAATCTAACAATTAAGCATAACAGACAAATGGCTCAAAGTCCATTGCTTCAAACTTTACATTATAGAGAAAATGCAAGAAGAGAAACATATCACTCTCTTTCCAATACATGAATAACTAAGGCTCAAAGACCAAAAGATTATCATGCATGTAATCACTCGATTTAGAATTATACTCACAAGAGATTGGATCAATTCACAGATCAATCTCAATCAGAAAATAAATATCCAAACTCAAGGATTTGGCATACAAATACTTCTTTTTCTTTGAATATACAAAAGATGGAAAAGATCTAATTGCTTCCATACTCGTAAATTACAATCTGGAAAAATCACAACATTTCTTTCCTTCCTGCATTCTCCCCCCCCCAAAAAAANCCCCCCCCCCCAAAAAAAAAAAAAAAAGAATTCCCCCCTCCTCCACAAAGACTCCTTTGAAAAAGGGAAAAAATCCCCGCTCTCTTCTTTTTTTTCATATTTATCCTTCTCTTTCTTTCTATGAGATATTTTTGGTTTCCATAACTGATTCTATAACCGATTCTGTAACTGATTCTTTGAAAGACTTTAAATCATCTTCTCCTTCACCTTTGGGCCCGATAAATTTATAAACTTTGGAATAAAATTTTATAATAATAATTTTCTTCCTATTGTAATGATATACATGATTATATTTGGACATGTGGCATATGAATACATTAGTCATCAATAAAAATTCTTGCTGGGCGGATTTAAAAATATTTATGACAGTCAAATTAGGCCTCAGTGCGAGGGGCATAACTATTTATTAAATCGTTGGATCTCCTTAATTTTCATATATGTTGGTGAAATACTAATTTCACACAACTTGACTGGAGAGATTGATAGAATTATATCTGAGGAAAAAGTAACAAGGCTCTAAGTAGAGGTCTATAAAAATGTCAAAACAATCAAACTTGATGTGTTGATGTTATCAACAACTTTCACATTCTTTGCACTCAAACATACAAAATTCACCATTGCTGCCACAATTTGTTTCTTAGAACTAATATTAATGTTTACATGAATCATAAATCATCCCTTTGTGTTATCTAAAATATTCCATCACCTCACAATCACAATGAGTTGGATGAATTTCAAATTTTCAAAACTATGCACAGTCACTATAGTGTTCCAGCATTTTTGTTGTTTCTATCATGCAGCCATGATAATAAAATTGCAATATTTTACATTAATGCAGAGACCTCATTAGATACCCATACCAACCATATTTCATGTATTCTACAATAATTGCATTCTTGCAATTAATCATTGATATGAATCGATATTGCCAACATGAAAGGTAAAGAATCCTTTCCCTCCATTTTATGATTTATATCATGTGATGTTTGTGCCATTTCTAGTCTCTGTAATAAAATGTGAGACACATTTCTAATATATTATAACACACTAACAAAGATGCCTTGTGTACTTCATTGAACTGGCTTGAACAACCTTGAACAACTTTGAAATGTTGTGAACCACATAGAACTAGGTTGAACTAGTTTGAACACCCTCGAACCACTCTAAACATGTTTGAACCACATTGAACTACTTTGAACCAGTTTGAACCATGTTCAAAGGGGTTCAAAGATTTATTCTTCCACTTTTCATTTTTATAAAAGACTATCTTTTCAAATATAAGAATCAACAACTGTGCAAATCCCGCATTTTGGTTAATAATAACAAGACAGGGGCTGAGTTTTGAAAAAATTTAATTGGGGCACTATAAGTGGGCCAACAGCTGGCTCTGGGGAATGTTTTTTTATGCAAAAAGAAGAGAACACCAGAATCTCTAGTAACAAAGAACAATTCCTAGCACCATTGGGCAATAGAGTCAAGAAAAACATAGTGTAGGGAGATGCTTGTGGAGTGGGCAGAGGGGAGCAAGGAGAAACAACAAGCCAAAACACGCAAACTAACCACACCAAAAAAAAAAATTATTTACAAAAGATAGGGAAAGTCCCATACCTCCAAGAATGCATCTGACCTCTCATGTGAAAACATCAACTGGCTGTGAGAAGTACCTCCCACTGCAGAAAAGTGGTTGATATGTAAGCATAATCATTCCAAACAAATGACATACAACCATTGTGAAGAAAGATCCAATAAAAATGCATTGTAAGAGCTTTCTAAACAAGATATTGGATTCAAAAAACCACTCCTCATCATATACTTTTGGTTGCACTTCCTCAGGGCTGTAAAGATGACTTGCAAGAATCTTCTCATTGAAATCCAAATTTTGCATTACTAGAAACTCACTCTCTAGAAATGTATTACCACCATCATCTTTAAAGAAAAAATACTCCAGCATGGGATTATTATCAAATAACTCATCTTCACAATTAAATTTGAATATTTCTAATTCAGATTTTGTGTGTGGTATCATAATAGAGGATAATGAGTTTTCCTCTGTTTGTACTTGAATATCCTCGATATTCTCCAATGGTTGGGGCTGCAATATCTCTTCATTATGTTGTCTACCCTCAAACTGAAAAGATTCATAATCCACCTGCACATAGAGATGTGGGACCTCTTCTATTTTATCATGATTGTACCTTTCTTGTTCTTGTTGAACCATCATGCTTTCCTGATAAAAGTTACTTGTTAAAATTGTATTTAAAACATCAAATGCAAAGGATTCAAATTCTGAAAAAGAAATACTTTCCGTCAAGATTTCATTTGATTTCTCATCATTAAGTCTTTGTTCAACAGAAGATGCATCCAAACATGTCAATAAATTTTCTATTTGATTGGTGTGACGGTCACTCTCATAAGAAAAATCATCATTTTCAACATGCAAATGATAAATCCCTGCAATGCTAGGAGAGCTATCTTCAGTCATGGGATATGCATGAAAATCTTCATCATTAAAGACTGTTAGATTATGATGGAAAGAGATAGGTAGTGTTGGTTTCGCTGCCTTCATAATAAGTTTCTTTTGTTGTGGTCTTTTCTTTGGGTCAAAATTTTGATCATGAAAACAAATTTTAGATTTTGGGACCTTCATGATACTTGCTTCTATGCATTTCATCCCACTTAAAACCATATCATCATCTACCTCAATAGCCTCTTTTTGTGCATCTCTCAAATTTTGAATCTTATTTCTTTTTCAAAGAAATTTAATTTCAATTTGTAATGAAGCAATAAAAACACATAGCTGATTATTTTCATTTGGCTGGCAGACTTGAGGAATTTACCAACACACCTATTAAATCTATCAACAAAATCTCTCATAGATTCGTTCCTTTTCATTTGAATTTGAAATAAATTCAATAACAACTTATAAGTATCAACCATAGGCTGAAATCTTCCAAGAAATTTTACCTTTAAATCATCCCAGCTGGTAATACATCCATCTTGCAAATTCTTAAACCATTCAGCAGCATTTCCAACAAGGCTTTCGACAAACAATTTGACAAACATGTGCTCTTCTTACACCCCCAATAATTCCACATGTAACAATAAATGCTTTAATATGATCATTCAGGTCTTTGGTTTTATCTCTAGTAAACTTTGGAAGATATTCTTTTGATCTTTTAGGCAGGGCTGAATATTGGGGCAATGCAAAAGGGCCAATTTGTGCCCCCCATGGTTGAGATGCATTCAAAGCCATAACACACTATAATTATTTCACCAAAAAAAATTTTCTAAGTTCAAATACAAAGTCACCAATATCACACAGAGATATTTTAAAATCTAGGGAAATAAAGAAGCACTGATCTTTGATTCTGAATCCCTAGTAGAGTCGCCAAAAAAACTGTTAGTAAATAGATTTTTCCTTCAAACACAAATACATAAATTGACTGCAAATGCCCACAATGAAGTACAAACCACACTAACAGTTGGAAAAATAATCATGGGATTGATAATCTTCCTCTGAATTATTTGAGTACAGCTCCCCATGTAAGATCTCCAATGAATTCACAAAACCATTCACAAAGATGCTTTTAACCTAAAATCAAGAAAGGTATACAAACATCCAACCGTAAACATGGGAAAGATGCGAAGAAGCTAATCTAAAAATTAAGCATAACAGACAAATGGCTCAAAGTCCATTGCTTGAGACTTTACATTATAGATAAAATGCAAGAAGAGAAACATATCACTCTCTTTCCAATACACGAATAACTAAGGCTCAAAGACCAAAAGATTATCATGCATGTAATCACTTGATTCAGAATTATACTCGCAAGAGATTGGATCAATTCACAAATCGATCTCAATCAGAAAATAAATATCCACACTCAAAGATTTGGCATACAAATACTTCTTTCTCTTTGAATATACAAAAGATGAGAAAGATATAATTGCTTCCATACTCGTAAATTACAATCTGGAAATGTCACAGATTCCCCCCTCCTCCTGTAGCACAAAGGCTCCTTTGAAAAAGGGCAAAAATACCCGCTCTCTTCTTTCTTTTTCATATTTATCCTTCTCTTTTTCTCCATGAGATATTTTTGGTTTCCATAACCGATTTTGTAACTGATTCTTTGAAAGACTTTAAATCGTCTTCTCCTTCACCTTTGGGCCTGATAAATTTATAAACTTTGGAATAAAAGTTTATAATAATAATTTTCTGCCTATTGGAATGATATACATGATTGTATTTGGACGTGTGGCATATGAATACATTAGTCATCAATAAAAATTCTTGCTGCTGGGCGAATTTAAAAATATTTATGATAGTCAAATTAGGCCTTGGTTTGGGGGGCATAACTATTTATTCCACCATTGGATCTCCTTAATTTTCATATATGTTAGCGAAATACTGATTATGCACAACTTGACTAGAGAAATTTAGCAAATTATATTTGAGGAAAAAGTTACAAGGATCCGAATAGAGGTCTATAAAAATGTCAAAACAATCAAACTTGTTGTGTTGTTGTTATCAACAACTTTCACGTTCTTTGCACTCAAACATACAAAATTAACCATTATCACCACCATTTGTTTCTTAAAACTGATATTAATGTTTACACAAATCAGAAATCATCCCTTTGTGTTATCTAAAATATTCCATCACCTCACAATCACAATGAGTTGGATGAATTTCATATTTTCAAAATTGTGCACAATCGCTATAGTGTTCCAGCATTTCTATTGTTTCTATCATGTAGCCATGATAATAAAATTGCAATCTTTTACATTAATGTAGAGACCTCATTAGATACCCATACCAACCATATTTCATGCATTCTACAATAATTGCATTCCTGCAATTAATCGTTGATATGAATCGACATTGCCAACATGAAAGGTAAGGAATCCTTTCCCTCCATTTTATGAATTATATCATGTGATGTTTGTGCCATTTCCAGTCTCTGTAATAAAATGTGAGACACATTTCAAATATATTATAACACACTAAGAAATATTCCTTGTGTACTTCATTGAACCAGCTTGAACAACCTTGAACAACTTTGAACTGATGTGAACCACATAGAACTAGATTGAACCAGTTTGAACACCCTCGAACCACTCTGAACATGTTTGAACGACAATGAACTGCTTTGAACCAGTTTGAACCATGTTCAAAGGGGTTCAAGGATTTATGCTTCCACTTTTCATCTTTATAAAACATGATCTTTTCAAAGATAAGAATCAACAACCATGCAAATCCCGCATTTTGGTCAATAATAACAAGATAGGGGCTGAGTTTTGAAAATTTTAATTGGGGCACTATAAGTGGGCCAACACAGGGAAGGCCATCAGAAGTAGTCAATTATAAGCCTTAACTGGCCAAATTTGTTACTTTAGTACTAAATCTTGTGGGTACCATCCCCACCCCAATTTTACTTTCTATTTGGAAGGTTTCTGGCTAACCAAATATTGTGTCAAGTGTTATGGATGTTTAATGCTTTTCTGTTCCATACATGCAATCAGATTAGACAATCTAATAAAGGATAAAAGTTAATAAGTTTTATTAGTTCTTGATTCACCCCTCCCCCCCTCTCAGTCACGTAGCCTCAATATATTTCCAACAACAAGTAGGGTTTCAGGCTCTTGATGGAATCTGAATCCTCTTCTATGAGCTGGAAACCTTGTGGATGCTCTTTTCTTTCTATGAGTCCACATCTAATCCCCATTCATAATTTTTAGACAACCAATAAGAAAAAGTATGTTAGTAACAAAAGTGAGATAATTAAAACTTAAATGTAGTTTAAAGACAATGATGGTGTATATTATAAATTTGGCCGAGAAGATGAACTTTGTAGTACACTACAATATGGGTAACTATTAAATGGAGAAACTTAACCATGTTATTTTTTAGGTTGTTTCATGTTGATCAATATTAACCGTGATGCTTTATGACAAATTATTATACATTTGGACAATGATGCTTGAATAGAAGAAGTATGGTTCCCCTTACATAATGTTTTCTTGCACGCTATTTGTTTACTTGGATAGTTAAACATTACGGATATGGAGTGGTGACACCTAAACAAACCTAACAATTACTTTGCTATGGATTCATGGTTGAATCATTCAACATTAAATAGATGTGGTGGTGTAGCTAGTTTGGGTTCTTTCCATAGAATTTGTTGACTATAGACATGACAAGGCATATTAGGAGAGGTTGGAATTGGTTAACCGTAAGGTAGAATATATACCTTGGTAAAGTTCTGAGATGGGATTAGTCCATATATAACCCTTTGCATTATGTTTTTCCATGAAAGGTTTTTTGAGCTTTCTTAAACCTTTGGACCATAATTTTCTAAGAAATATCTATTTAAATAATTAGTTTTCCATGATTCTAGAATGACCACAAGGATACGACCTAACAAATAATTGTTCAATAATACGAGTATGGTTCCAAAGCCATCTTTCAAGAGCTTGAATGTGTTGACATGGGATCTTCATAGACCATTCTGTGGTAGGAATCAGAGGGTTAGGTGTAGGGTAAGATTCCCTTAGATATCTTAGGATTTCTTTGGATGCATCAATTGGAGAGTAGGTTGCAAGAACACCTTGAGCTATAAGTGTGCGATGAGAATTCAAATAGTTTTCCCTATCATTTTCATATTTTTTTATAATATTATAATATTGATTAGTGTGAATAATATCCACACTTTACTATGTACATGTTTGTTGTCTAGATTGGGTCATTCTTACATGTCCATGTATGTTCTCTAATAATAATAGTATTGTTATCAACATCATGCTTTTAGATAATAAATTCAATATGTGACCTTATAATTGAAGTATGTTGGAATGTGGAAATTATGAATGAAACAAACTAAACCATACATTATTTCCTAGAGTGATGTTTGATGATAAATATTAGCAATGATACTTCTTGAGAAAATGTTATGCATTTTAATATTGAATGACAATGTATTGAGTAAGATGATAGTGATGCTTGAGCAGAAGTGGCATGTTTCCCTGAATGTAATATTTTTTTTTATAGTTATGCATGGACATGTTATTGATAATTTACTTGGACATGTAAAATATTAAGGATGTGAAACATTAAGAGGGAGAAGACAAACCATGACAATGTAAAACAATATAGTAAGGGTACATGAAACTAAAGTTGAAATGAACATCAAGGAAATAATTTAGAAATAACCTTTCCTAATGATTCTAAAACTAAAAGGATGTGAAACACCATGGGTTTTATGTAAAATAGTAAACATGTCAATAAAAAATGGTAAGTGCATTGAAAACTGAAAGGGAAATGAAGTTGAGGGAAAGAATAGAAAGAACATATCCAAAAGAGTGTAAATTTGTAAGGACTAAAAATTGTAATTAAGCGTTTGAATTGTTAGGGTGTAAGAAGAGCATGACGATGTAAAATGGTAAGGGTATAGAATACTTAAAAGAATATGAACATATAGGAAACAAAATAAAGAACATATAATGACAAGAGAGGGATTTAAGATTGTTTTAGAATAAGTATTTGAAACAAAAGAGTTTTAAGAGAGTGAAAAAAGCATGAGTATATATAACAGTAAGGGTTTATATAAAAGTGTAGACACACACATATTTGATAGAGTAATTATAACGTGTAGACAAGAAAATATGCAAAACATTAATTACATATGACAATTACCCAAAAATGAATAAAATAAAGGGTTTAGTAAACTAAGTATACAAACATCATGGAAATAAAAGAAAGAACGTTTACTTAAGACTATAAAGCATTAAGAAAGGGTTTAAATACCTGGAACTACTGTGCATTCTTCTTCCTCTTCGATGGTTGATGTTACTTATTCCTCATTTAAATAAGATGAATGAATGAATTCATGTCTATTTGTGTGTGTCGAGCTTTCTATATTGGTATAGTTTCTTTACTCTTTCCATCTTGAATTTTGAATGTCCATTGAATTTGTAGAGCTAGTTTGAATTCTCCATTTAATTCTAATTTAATTAATCTTCAATGGAAAATGGTGGCCTTACAATTTTTTTTGGTGGATGGGAGATGAAGTGACCAGTAGTTGATCACTCCAGCTAGAAAGATGAAAAGGGTGCAATAATTTGTGATTCTCGTTATGTCCCATGACGCACATATAGTCTTACTAGTTGTATCAATTACTATTTGTCATCCTATTTTGGTTATATTGACTTCTACATGGTAATTTACTCTTCTAATGTTGGTCTATGATTAGTGTGGCAAGCCTTATATGACTTATCATATTATGGTTAATTTAGCTGATAGGCTATTTGTCGAAGCTTTTCTCCCTGAAAAATAATATTTTTGTTGGAAAATTGTTAGCCTCTCTAACTAAGATTTTTTTTCCAGTCGTGCAAATCTTTTTGTTAAGAAAAAACCAACTTTCCCTACTATCAGAAACACTTTTGCACATATAATATAGAAATTCCCTCTGCATTCAGACACATTATTTTCACTATGGCAACTATTGCCATTCCTAGAGTACCAATAACAATGCTTCTCAGTTGTGTTATTTTTTGAAACACCACTTTGTCATACATGGATAAGGTTATTGCAGAGGCTAGTAGATTCAAGACAATGTAAGAATTTGTGAGTATTTTGAGATGGGAACCCAATTGTTTGTCCATTTTCAGTGCATGCAACACTAGAAATGTGTTATGCTGGGAATACAGAATGGTTGGGATGATTACATAGCTCCACATTGACAATATTTTTATAATGGATTTTAGCTCTTCCGCTCGTTGAACTGTGCACAGCTTCCAAGGGTTTGGGTTTGTATGCCCATCTGTTGAAATTTCTATTGATGTTTATATGGCAGTTATGTTCAAAAAGTTGTTAGCAATTTTTGCAGTATTTATGTTAATAATAATCCAAATTTCTAGAAGAATTATGTAGCAAGAAGGGTTCAATCAATGTAAACGTTTTGATTTTGATTTTAGTGAAAGTAAAATGGCCCTGTTAATGGACACGTATTTTATAAATCTTCATACGCAACCCATAAATTGACCTACAATAATAGGTTTAATAAGAGACATTTGCTGAAAATTGATTTCTGTCATGTCCTTTTTAAGCGCCTCGTTCATATTAGGGTATTGAGAGTATGCTAAATTGCATATGTTTAACGGGAATGTGTCTGACTTCTCATTGTTTAGAATGAATTTTCAAATGCAAAAGATATTTGAATGATCAAAGCTTAAATATTTCATAATTACATAGATTAAACAACAATTTTAAAAATTGTAAAGCAGACAGAACAACAATGAATTTCCGTGTACAAGTTTGAAAATATTTGTTAACTACAACAACTGCAACTTGTACATAAAGTAGTGAATCTCCTAGGATTTCATCAATTTGGTGGAGGAGCGCTTTTTTTTACCCCTTTTAAACTATAGAATTCTCTTCATAGAAATTTACTAGAGGAGTTATTATTATTTATATCGATGTCTACATTGACCAAGGACTGTAAAACTATAATCATCTTATAGAAGGGGATTTTTAATCTGCCTACATTCTGTAGATTCTTGAAAAGTCTAATCATTTCATTTTACATATATCTTTAGTTTTTAATTAGTTTTGTTTCTATTAAATCTAAATTTCAAAACATTTATGCTCTTCCATCTCCACATCTTTGTTGGAATTTATAATCATTATTAAATTTTTAACGCATACTTTACTTTTGACAAAATCTTTTGAATCTTGTAATCTCCATTCTACTAGTCATCTAGATTTTTTGGCTTTCCAGGATTCACCAAATATTTTTTATCTTCACTATTGTCAAACACTACTAAACATCTATTGTTAGTAATAACTGAGAGGGGGGGTGAATCAGTGGCCTCAAAAATTTATCCTTTAATCACTAACCACTAATCAAATAAACCTCAGATTATTAAGTCCCTACAAGATGCATGCCATGAAATACTTATAATGATTAACTGTCTGTCAGTTTTCCTTGTATGTCCTTATTCTCTTTGATTACCGATATGTAGTATAACTATTTACCGAAATACAGTAAATAAGAAAAGTATACCGATATATCCAGAAATGCATATGTGAAATGTAAAATAGTAAAGTAATAAACCATACACACATAACACTTGGATTTTAATGTGGAAATCCTGTTGAGGGAAAAAACCACTAGGACCGGTACCCCAAATTTTCACTCTTCTAAAGTGAGCCCTATTAAGAGCCAACCATGTTAAAGGTTACAAAGACACTGTTAGGTGTGACCTTGTTAGAGGATTTTATACATATAGGTTGTCACTTAGTATCGGGAAACTCAGTTTGCTACCATCCTTGAATCAGCCTCTTTCTTAGACTGTCAATAGGCTTTAGGCAAATCTAGTGCTACTTTCATGAATCAACCTTTTTGGCACTCCTTGGGTGTACCTCAATATATAGAAGATTGTTGATTCCTTCTCTGTTAAGAGACTTGATGCTTAAATGGTTAAACTAAAACAAAATGACATGTTTCTAATGCAACTTGAATTGCAGATTTTCAGATCTATTTAAGTACATTACCTCTCTAATCAATATATCAATTCAATTCTCTATGCTCCACACTTTCTGCTCTGTGATGTTGTGCTCACTATTTGTCGATGTCTGCAGAATTCTTTAGCTCTCCCTTAGCTTGATTGATCAGGATTGTATGAAGTTATCCTTCATCAGTTTCTCTTCAGCATCCTCTTTCAATTCACTCCCCTTAATCCCTTTTCTGTGAATGTGATAAGGAAATTAATTAAGCTTATCTCTTATATAGACATGATATTCCTTAATTCTTGACTCTTGTCGTGAAAAAAAATCCAGCCAATCTGATTTAAAGCATAACTCCTGAGTTATCTCATAGTTATCTTCTTGCCAACTGTACAAATCATCTTTAAATCAATTACTTAACTCTGGTCGAATAAAAAAAATGAAAACAACCAGTTAAGTCTATCTTTAGCTCTTGCCAGCTAGATATTTTGTCATTTTCTAAACTCTCTATTCCATCGGTCAAATCTTCAGTTATTCGTCGGTTACAACTTCCAGTTTTGTCAGTGTGACTCCAGTTAGCTTTGGGATCTCCATTTGTTGGGCATCATTGGATTTTTACTTTTCAGGTAACTCTGTTTTCATCTCATCGGGCAACCTGTGGTTTTGCTTCGTCGAGAAACATTGTCTTCAACTCATCGGGCATCACTGTAACTTTTCTTCTTTGGCTTTACCAATGGTGTGCACTCTATTGGCGTTGTCTGTCACTTAGTGAATACTTGACTTTTATGCATTGCTGAAAGCATAACCTTTGTTCCATTTGATTCTCTGAAGTCTTTGGCATTATGTATATGACCATACAGATTATATCAAGTTGACATCA
>MU227531.1:183797-197061 GCA_018584345.1 Thuja plicata | reverse complement strand
CCTAACATGAATTGAAAATGAGAAAGCAATGCATAGATTTGAATATGATAAAGAAAGCATACCAAGCCCCCAAGGCTAAATTATTCCTACCAAACTCACAATCTATAGTTGCTACCCCATGATAGTACCTTTTGAATGCTTGAAGGTTGAAAATGGTGGATCCAAGAAGAAGGAAGGAAGGAAGAAGTCTCTCTTGCTCCAAAGAAGATCCACAATGGCTTGTCCACAAAAATGCTTGTATGTATTAATGCATCATCATATCTTGTCCTTCTATATCATCCTCTTTCTTTCTTGCATCATCATCATGTCATAATCGTAATTGCATCATATCATCTTATGATTCTCTTTCATGTCAAAATGAAGGCAAAAGAGAGTGTTTATATAGAGATCTCAATATAGACCTCCTAGGGCAATGCAAGGGACCCAAATTCAAATTTCACCTTGAATTATGGTCCAATTACAATCACAAACCAAGGAGGGGATGTATTAATCTAAATATCATGGAAAACACTTCCGCATCCAGACCCAGGGACCTATTTTAAGTTTTAGAACCCCGATAGGCTCCAGATTTGAAAGCGGGGACCACCACCTGAAAGAGGTCAAGTTTGACCTCGACCTTGACCTAGGTCAAGGTTGACCTTGATTCTAACCTAGGTTAGAATCAAACTCAACCTAGAATTGAGGTTTAATGCCAGTCTCCTTGGGAAATCTGCAAGATTCCCAGGTCAACCGGGGACCCGTGAAGGTGAGAAAACACACCAGGATACTGGATAGAGGCACAAAGGCCAAAGAGTAAGTATGATGAAGATTTAGGAGAGCTAATACATAGGTTCTACCCAAAAATTGAGTCATAGAAAGGGAGATTAATGAGGACCCAAAGGACCCTAACCCTAATTTCATCTAGAAATGCATAATCAAGTGCATGTGCATCCTAAATGCAAATCTAATATGAAAATGTACTAAACGAGGGTGCTAAACCTACCAAAATGGAAGTTCTTCCATTTTAAGATGATATATTTATCCCAAACTTTAGCTTAGGTATGACACTACCTGAATATGCAAGCTAAAGTAAGAAAACATTGTAAAGTAAAACGGATATAGCCAAGTCCTCAATATGGAGATCCTGCAAGAAACCGTTAGTATCCACAACCTGCAATACACAAGGTTAATTAAAATCCATAGAGAACCTAAGCCTTACTAAGATGGTTTTGAGAAGTGCATAAAGCCCCTTATGCCCCCCTTTTTTGGCTTACTAATTCTGAAAGATGAAACAAGGTGATAAAGTTAGATCTATATACTAGATATGCAATTTATTGAAAAGTCCTTTCCTAAACCATTTAGGAGGATTCAAAATCTTCCTTAACCAACTTAAGAGATTAGGTATCTGAATCATGATTCAAACGCCACTGATGGCACTAAAAACAAATCTACCAAATCTCAAGTTATGATGAAAAGAGTGAATGCCTATCTAATTGCATGTAAAGGGAAATTCAAATTTAACCTAAGTAAATTCAAACGAAACCCTAATAAAACCCTAATTTGTAGCTATAAATAAGATGAAGAACACTTACCTTCTCATTCTTACCATTTGTAGAGATTGGAATCAAGGAGAAAAATGCCAAAGAGAGAATAAATTTGAGCGAGTCACATGGAGGTCCTGAGAGAGTGCCTGGCCAGCGGACAACCACTGCCTGAGGTAGGTTCCTTGTTTTGATTTTTTTGATTGAGAAATTCTTGTTTTATAGGGAAGGTCAACCTTAACCCAAAAAGGTTGACCCTGACCCAGTTATGTCGACCTTGACCTTTGAAGGTCAACCATAACTGGGAAGGTCATGTCCTTTCTAGGGATATGGTCGACCCTGACCCAAAATGGTCGACCTTGACCCAGAAAGGTCGACTTTGAACCAAAAAGGTTGACTTTGACCCAAAAAGGTTGACCTTGACTAGGTCAAGTGAGTACTGAAGTTATTTGATGATAGATTATTGATATGATGTTTTTTATGATGATAGGATCTTGTTTATCTCTGAGAGCACCCCTTTGGAGGGCTTTTACTGACTGTAAAATGGAAAAAGGGAAGGGGTCTCCACCACTTTGTTGTGAAGGGTGGAAAAGGGGATGTGTGTTTTAATGTTAAATCCCTTAATTCCCTTAAACCTACTTTACATTTAATTGAAGTTTGTATTGAAATGTGTATTAAGAGGAAAATAAGATGTTCCACATTTATCCTCAAATGCACAAATGAAAGATCCAAATTGATCAACCCAAAAGAGGGATTAATGCACAAGTGAATCAACCATTTGGAAATGAAAACAAAGAGGGAGATCTTAAGTTCTATTAATTGACAATGTAGATATGATATATGACAGTAATTGAAAAGGATGAGAGAAATTACTAACCTTGAAGAATTGTAGATCAAAGAATGCTATTTTCTGAGCTATGTACTCTATTTCTAGAAAATTTGAAGTATGATCCAGAACCAGAACACAAAGACAAACAAAACCCAGAAATATTTTTCCGATCTGACACCGTCTTGTGAAAAAGGTCGACCTTGACCCACAAATGTCACCCCTAACCCAATAATCTCGACCCTGACCTGCACAGCCTTGACAAAAAATCTGTTCACGGAGCCCGAAAGAAAGCTAAAAAGGGTATCCAGATCTGAGTCCAAATCTGTAGTCCTAAACATGTACCTACAAGAAAAAGAGGTTTGTTTTTTTTGGGGGAGGGGTTTGCCTTGGTCAAACCCCAGTCTTGGAATTAACCTTATACTTGAATTTAAATTGCATAAATGTAAACAAAGTAAATGCACAAATTCACCTTGCTTGTAAAAGTCCTTGTGGGGGATTTGAATCTGTGGATCCACAAGTATGCACCAAAGTGTGGAATGTGGAATGTAGGATGTCTTCAATCTCTTTCTTGTACATATTCAACACCAAGTCTTGAATGGGTTCTTGAATTGGAAGAGGCTTGGAAGAAGGCGGATGGAGAGACCACCAAAAGGACACTATGTGGCTTGAATCCTTCAATGGCCTCCAATGGATCTCCTTCATGAAAATGGATGCTTGAGTGCTTGAGAATGTATGGAAGCTTGCTTTAAATATTTCTCCTTAGCTTTCTTGAATTGCACTTGAGGATATCTGAGAATGCTCCTTAGATTGATTCGATCGCTTGATCACCCTTATTTTCACTTGATGATTGTTAGAGAAAATGAGAGGAGAAGGCTTCCTTTTATATGAAACTAGGGCACAATCTTCTAAGGATCCCTACATAGAATAATTAAATCCTAATTGGACCCATGCCCCTAGAAGTGGACCTATATTAAATATAATTAGGAATCACCGCTTTGGAACCCAAAACAGCCGACTCGGAAGTGGGAAAATAACTTTTGCAAAGACCAACATCTGTAAATTGTGGGACCCTGAGATTTGAACCCCGGTTCAAGGTCAAGGTCAACCTTGACCTAGGTCAGGGTTGAGGTTGACATAGACCCAAAAGGTTGACCCTGACCTTGAGGTCAAAGATCTCAGATCTGCAGTCCAGGATGCAAAAATCGGGTTGGAAAGAAGTGGAAGTAGGGGCAGAACAGGGGGAAAGCCAGGTCTAGATCAGGAACCCATTCAAGGTACTTGATATGACCCCAAACCACTTACTTGGAAGGATAAACCAATCTACCATGGAAGTGCTTCCATTTTTCGACTATACATTTAGCCCGCACTTTAGCAAGAGTATGGACTCAACGCAAACTCTTGGTAAAGGAAATCATAGAGAAAAGATAATCTTATTGGAATCAAGAGGGACAAAGAAATCCTCAATCCCCCAAGGGAATTAATTCTTTATCAACCCTAAGATCATGATAAGAGAGAAACCACTTTAAAGAGAGAAAAAGAGAGAGGGTGTGATTATCTTGCCCAATGAGAACCTATGTCCCATTGTGAACCACACAAGAAAACAACGTAATTGGAAAGATGGAGTTGAACTGCCTAGTGAATGTGGTTACTCACTAGTCAACCCATCGGGGAGCTCCATTCTTAAAGGGATCAAAAACTTTGTAAATTGAAAACTGGCAGGATCTAGGGATCCGTGTAATTTTAAACTGGAGGGATCAAGAGATCCTAAAAAGTAAAATGACCATGCTTTAAGGATTAGTTTTTAATCCATAAAGGGAAAAAGTTTTTAAGTCTTGAAAACTATTTTGAACATGCGTGTGTGCAAAAAGTGAGTAGAGTGTATGTCCCTACGTTAAAGTCATTGCTAACACTTTAACAGGAGCAATGGTTTTAACAGAAACATAAACAACTCTACGGATTACGTTTCCACTACGAGATGCCCCCAAACAAAGACAACCCAAGGGAAATAAAACATAAACATACACAAGAACACATAAGGGATCTACCTACTGTGGGGTTAGTATGATCATAAGATAACATGTACATATAAATATGATATTATTGCAAATGAATTGACATTATTCCCCAAAGAAAGTAGAACTACAATCACAATGGAGGAAAGAAAACTTGAGGGTTACGAAGAAGAATCTTTTCGGACCACAACTTGGAGACCAAAAAGAATTAGTGCTACCATGTCACAGATCCAAGAATATTATACAAGGAAAAAATTTATGAACAATATCACAAGTACAACATAACATGAAACAACATATAGAAGAGTAAAGATACATATAGAAGAATTGTACAACAGGTTTGATTCCTTTATCACCTTGCATCAATGGAGTAACAAGGGTCATATAAAAGAATGTAACAAACATTTAGTAAATACATTATGGGAGAAGCACATTACAACATGCAAACACAAAAAGGGCTACCATAAAAGGTAAGCCAATCAAGCACATTGCTGACCCTCCCCGTCTTGACTTATGTCATTGATGGAAGGTGGGAAACTCGCAAGAGGGACTATATCCAATATGGTAGGAATGATAGCCAATTCCAAACAAGGATCCTCTTAAGAATCTCAATGCTCGATACTAGGTGTAATTGTTAACTGAGTTGAAAGCATATGAGGTAGATCAATATCAAGATCAATGGTCTCATATTCATCACTAAGATCAATAGGATCATCGAGAGTGTCCTCCTCATCAAGGTTGATTGAAATGGGTTCTAAGATGCAAATAGGATGATCATACTCATTCATCTTAACATCTTTGTGAGTATCAACATCTAACACATCAGGCATGGGTTGATCAAAAGAAGGTAAGGAATTATGAATAAAAGAAACATGAGCTCTAGCCTTAGCTCTACGCTTCTTACGACGTTCATTAGCAGATTTATTACGTTTAGCTTTGGTTGACATATTTTGAGAATTAGGAGAAATGACCACTGATTCCTTTAGAGGTTCTATAAGAGGATTCTCAGTAGGTTGTAATGAAACATTAGAATTTTGATTAATATCATTAGCGGCAATGGATAAAGGAGGTATTGCGGGAGTAGGAAAAAGACCACGGTTGGAATCTATTTGAGGCATACTTAACTCAGCAATTTTGTGATGTTTGTAAGCTTGGTATGAGCGAAAGAGATGATCAAGGTAAGGAGGACATGAATTTGGTAATGAAGGCCAAAAGAAATCAAGAGTAGCACAATATCTAGGCCTAGAAGGTTGATACAAACTATGATTAATCATTTTTACTTCTCCATTATGAATGAACTTAAGACATTTATGAATGGGAGAAGTGATAGCATGCATAGTAGTTATCCAAGGTAAACCAAATTTGATTTGAAATTGATGAGAAGTAGGAATAATGATGAAGGTAGTATCTACAAATTTACCATAAAGTTCAACAGGTAAGTTAATAGAACCAAATGCAGTATAAAGAAAACCATTACATGTTTGGATCCATGCATTAGATGGATCATAACAATCACGTTGTAGTCCTTTCATAAAAATATTTTTCTCAGTAATGACATTTATTAGAGATGTGGGATCAACTAGACAACCATGAGTAGGTATCTTAGCGATCCTAGCATAGATATAAAGGGGACAATCGAGAGCCTTAATCGTTTCAAAATCATCAAAGGTAATTAAAAGTTCCCTAGGTCATTTATCCTTAGTTTGTTTTTGAGGTTTAGGTAGAATTGGAAGTGAAAGTGAAGGTGAAGGATATTGAACAATAGGTTGAGATGAAACAACACCCTTCACATGATTCACAATGTGATTAAGATCATCCATCTTTGAATCGTAAACAATATCCACAGAAGATGGTTGAGCTATAGTATTAGTATCATGTGTAGGTAAAGGATTTGTATAGATTTGAAGGTTTTGATTAGGAGGAGAAACAAATTTATTCCCATTACCATCAAAATTATCAACAGTCAAAACCTTGGAATCAATTAAATCTTGAATTTTATGCTTTAGAGAGTAACATTTTTCGGTATCATGGGCATTCTGGCGATGGTATTGATAGAAATATTTAAAATCAAAAGATTTTGAAGCTATCATGGTGGGAAGAAGAGGTTGAATAGGAGGCAAGGTAATCATACTATCACTTAACAACCTACTCATTATAGAATGCAAAGTTTCAGAGAGAGGAGTAAATGTACAATTCATACGGAAAGTAGTGGATGTAGAAGTGGCATTGTTGGATGTAACCGCAACTTGATCAGCAACCGCATTCATCTGTTTATTAATCCTGACATAGTTGTTATGTTTTTGGAATTTATTAGGATTAGGAGCATTGTAACTCTTATCAACTTGAACAGGAGCCATTGGAGTGTTGCTCTCAAACTGACTCACTTGTAATTGATAATGGTGAAGTGCTGCACATAGTTGTTGAAAGGAAGTAAATTTAGTAAGCAGAATCTTATCTCTAATATAATTTTGTAAATTTGAAATAAACATATGTTTAATATCAATATCGAGAACATGATAAGAAATATGAGCATGCAAATGCTTAAATCTACCAATAAAATCAGTCAATTTTTCCTTAATGTTTTGTTTACAATGCATTAAATCAGATAAGGACACTTGTGGACCAATGTTATTTTGAAATTGTTGAATGAAGGCATTAGCAAGTTTGGAAAAATAATCAATGGAATAAGGAGGTAAATAAGAATACCATTGTAAAGCTTTATCTCGAAAAGTTCTAGTAAATCCTATGGTCATGAGCATAATCACTACAAAGGATTTGGAATGTTTTAACATGAGTAACAGGGTCACCTTTGCCATTGTAATTCTCAAGACGAGGCATATCATCTTGCTAGGGGATAGTAGTGTGAATGATGTCTAAGGATAAAGGACTACCCATATCACACGTAGGAATGCTAAATTTTGATTGAGTTAAAGATGCAAGTTGTTGTTGTAAAGATGACATAGTTTGAGCCAAACTAATAATTGTGGAATCATTAGAGGAAATAGGTGGCATAGAAATATTAGGAACACTAGGAAAAGTATAGGAAGCAATAGGAATAGAAGACACAACTGGTGGAACTTTGAGAACCACAGTTGGAAGAGGATTAGTATAAGTAAAAGGAACACTATGATATGAAGGTTGTGAGGGAGGTAAAGATACCGGTGGAGCACTCATAGGAATGGATGTGATTGGGAGAGATGTGGTCATAAAAGGAGGAATATAATTAGGAATTCTAGGTAAAGAAATATAAGAAGGTCCTACACCAGTGACAGTAGGTGTGAATCCTAACTCTTGAGCTTCTTGGGCTAAAGGTTTAACATTTGAATGCACAAGATGAGTAAGACCACGCAAGAAATTAACACCTTGATCATTATCATGGAGGACTTTCTTAAGGGCCTCTATAGCTTGGATGGAATCTTGATTATGGTTTTCTTGGATAAGCCAATTTCCCATTTTATCAAGTTTGGTTGAAAGTTTTTGCACTTGTTTGGGAGGAACTCTTAAAGCGTCATCTTCATCATGAGATGAGTGAGAAGAGTTATGCTCCATAGAATGATTGGAATCATGAGTTATAAAATTATCATTTGAGATCCTAAGGAAAGGAGAGGAAGACTCAGGATCAAAGGAACCCATAAGTCTATAGCTTCTTCTAACTGGGATACTATAAGTAGGACTAGAAGTGGTAAAGCTCATACACCAATGCAATGTAAATGAACAAATACAAGATTTTAATTTATTAATTTTAAATGTAATTGAAAGAACATGCAAGATCTAGCATAAACATGTAAATCTAACACCAAAAAGAAAGATTTGTCTATCGCGGGTTCACCAAAATGTAAAGATTGGAAAAAAGGAAGGTCTCCACCACTTTGTTGTGAAGGGTGGAAAAGGGGGATGTGTGTTTTAATGTTAATTCCCTTAATTCCCTTAAACCTACTTTACATTTAATTGAAGTTTGTATTGAAATGTGTATTAAGAGGAAAATAAGTTGTTCCACCTTTATCCTCAAATGCACAAATGAAAGATCTAAATTGATCAACCCAAAAGAGGGATTAATGCACAAGTGAATCAACCATTTGGAAATGAAAACAAAGAGGGAGATCTTAAATTATGTTAATTGAAAATTTAGATATGATATATGATATTAATTGAAAAGGATGAGAGAAATTACTAACCTTGAATAATTGCAGATCAAAGAATGCTATTTTCTAAGGTCTGTACTCTATTTCTGGAAAATCTGAAGTATGATCCAAAACCGGAATGCAGAGACGAACAAAACCCAGAAATATTTTTCTGATCTGATACCATCTTGTGAAAAAGGTTGACCTTGACCCATAAATGTCACCCCTGACCCAATAATCTTGACCCTAACCTGCACAGCCTCGACAGAAAATTTGTTCGCGGAGCCCGAAAGAAAGCCGAAAAGGGTATCCAGATCTGAGTCCAAATCTGCAGTCCCAAACCTGTACCTGTAAGAAAAAGAGATTTGTTTGTTGTGAGGGAGGGGTTCACCTTGGTCAAACCCCAGTTTTGGAATTAACCTTATACTTGAATTGAAATTGCATAAATGTAAACAAAGTAAATGCACAAATTCACCTTGCTTGTAAAAGTCCTTATGGCGGATTTGAATCCGTGGATCCACAAGTATGCACCAAAGTGTGGAATGTGGAATGTAGAATGTCTTCAATCTCTTTCTTGTACATCTTCAACACCAATTATTGAATGGGTTCTTGAATTGGAAGAGGCTTGGAAGAAGGCGGATGGAGAGATCACCAAAAGGGCACTATGTGGCTTGAATCCTTCAATGGCCTCCAATGGATCTCCTTCATGAAAATGGATGCTTGAGTGCTTAACAATGGATGGAAGCTTGCTTCAAATATTTCTCCTTATCTTGCTTTAATTACACTTGAGGATATTTGATAATGCTCCTTAGATTGATTTGATCGCTTGATCACCCTTATTTTCACTTGATGATTGTTAGAGAAAATGAGAGGAGAAGGCTTCCTTTTATATGAAACTAGGGCACAATATTCTAAGGAGGCCTACATAGGATAATTAAATCCTAATTGGACCCATGCCCCTAGAAGTGGACCTATATTAAATATAATTTAGGAATCACAGCTTCAGAACCCGAAATAGCCAACCCGAAAGCGGGAAAATAACTTTTGCAAAGATCAACATTCGAAAACTATGGGACCCTGAGATTTGAACCCTGGTCAAGGTCAAGATTGACCTTGAACTAGGTTAGGGTCAAGGTCAACCTTGACCTAGGTTAGGTTCAAGGTTGACATAGACCCAAAAGGTCGACCCTGACCCTGAGGTCAAAGATCTTAGATCTACAGTCCAGGATGCAAAAATCAGGTTAGAAAGAAGTGGAAGTAGGGGTAGAAGAGGGGAAAGCCAGGTCTAGATTAGGAACCCATTCAAGGTGCTTGATATGACCCCAAACCACTTACTTTGAAGGCTAAATGAGTCTACCATGGAAGTGCTTCCATTTTCTGACTATACATTGACTATCAAAGAGAACTTGTCTGAGCTACAGTAGGAGGAGATACAACTATTGAGAGATATGGGATTGTACTAGGTAGCAGTCCTACCATAGATGAGATTTCATCAGTCCATGATATCAGCCATGATACAGAGGTGGGATGAGGACACTTGTTCCTTCCATATTCCATTAGGAGAGATCACGATCACATTGGAGGATGTATACAAGATCCTACGACTTCTAGTCCGAGGCAAGCCTGTTAGACCGAGAGTGCAACGGGGTCCTCCCAAGGTGTTTTCAGATGGGGAGTATTGTTTGGGACAATTACCATAGATGAGGACCCGGTCGGATCATATCACTCTATCAGCCATACTAGCAAGTTCGACACCTTTGGTAAGGAGACTGATGCTATGTATACTCTCTTTGGTTGTAATACCCAACATAAAGGGTACAATTTTCTTAGCACCATTCACCCATCTTGTACGTAGGATGGAGAATGACATAATTTTTTTCTCATGGGGCCGCAACATGTTATCCCATCTTTACCATGAGTTGAGTCAGTTAGTGAGATTTTAGTGGGAGAGTCTTATAGTGTGCACCTTGCTACAGGTTTGGATGTTTGAGCATTACACATGTACTCAACCATAGGGTGTTCCACTGATGGTAGATGTGAGTACACCAATAGCCTTTGCATATCCGCTAGTGAATGTTTGGCAGTACAAAGATATCCTCTTTTGGAGGGTACTCTTTGACCGTATACCAGGGATTGATGTGAGATGGAGACCATACTATCGGATGATAGGATGGCTAGATACTTGACACCAGTTGAGACACTCCCACCAACGCACGCTGCTAGAGGGTCCTACTAGTCATGCAGTGATGCCATATTATTATCATAGAGTGATGAGACAATTTGGTTTGACATTGGGGGTCCCCTGGATAGTACCTTAGTGCGAATATCCGATGAGATATTATCAGAGACCTGGCGCCATACGCTGACCCACAATAGCGAGATAGATGAGACTGAGGACATAGAGATGAATCCCAATGTATCCTATTTAGGTGTGAGTAGAGAGTATATCAGATATTGGAGTCTATAGGGGACCCATCCCGTCTTCCTTGATGACTACCCTACAGGTGATCCAGGTCTCTCAGAGAGGATGCACTAAGGTGGTGACATACCAGAGGAGGAGGAGGAGGATGAGGATCATAGAGATGAGGAGGAGCCCATCCCTGAAGGAGATCCCATGGAGGAGGAGAGAGTAGAAGAGAGAGCATAAGAGAGAGTAGATGAGGGAGCAGAGGTTATATTCTCGTGTGGTAGTACAGATGCAGATAATTAGATGATCCATTTTGTACCATTGAGATCATGATGACCTTAATGTGCACATATAGAGACACCACCACCTAGACCTAGATGTAGTGAGAGAGGATAGGTTAGTCACTCCATGCCCCCACCATCTAGATCCTTGGGTGACACCCATGAGGGAGATCCAGATATGATATATGTAATTGATTAGAATATTTTAAGTAAATGTTTTTTAGAAGAAGTATTAAAAGATAAATATGTTTGAATTCTGCAGCCAGCATAGCAGAGTGGAGGAGCTTTGTGTCCGAGGTTCTGAAGGATACATGTTTATCCTACCGACTACCAGCTAGTGAGCGAGAGTCTCTTATCGAACAGAGAGATCCTGACAGACATGCAAAAATATTTGCATACATCCAGCAAGAGTTGAGGTTATGCAAAGAAAGAGAAGAGAAATTGATGGCTGACCTACAGAGAGCTCAGGAGCGCAACTATGAGATGAGCATATCGAGGAGTCGCACACAGACTATTGTACTGATATCTTCAGCCTCACACCATAGAGCAGAGAGAGTTGGGAGCCACCGACCCTCAGAGCATAGAGATAAAGATTGATAGATATGGCACATGTGCCATATATGTACCAAACTCATGGAAGTGTTATATATATATGAAAAAAATTTCTTTCCCAGTTAGTTCTATGATTGATTACTTGTTCTTTTCATCAATACACAAAAACTTAACATAAAGAAAGAATGAATTTATGTATGAATGTATTCAAATCACATAACCTACAAAATAGACATAACTATCCTATAGGGAATACATAAATAGACAAAGAAAAATTGATGTGTTAGGGATAATAATGTTTGAGATGCATGATATTAATAGGTTCCTTAAGGGGAACACCATTCATATCAACAATCTTATAAGCACCTGAAGTAAAATCATCAATTACCACAAAAGGTCCAAGCCAATTAGGTCTAAATTTCCCTTTTTTCACTAGGTAAAGCATTCACATTCCTTTGATTTTCATATAAGACTAAATCAACTACCAAAAATGATCGTTCAATCACCTTATGATTATACTATTTTTGAAGTGATTTTTGATAAGACTTAATATGCTCCAAAGCATTTATTTGTTGTTCATCCAACATTTCTAATTCTTGTAATTGTTGTTCCTGGAAAGTATCCTTGTCAATTATCCCATGGAATGAAACACGTAAAGAAGGTATTTCTAATTCTAATGGCATAATAGCATCAGTACCATAAACAAGATTATAAGGAGAAGTACCCATGGCAGTGCGGACACTAGTCCTATAAGCCCATAAAGCTTAAGTAAGTTGAGTATGCTAGTCTTTCGCATGCTTATTGAATGTTTTCCTTAAGATTTGTTTAATAACTTTGTTCGATTCTTTGGCTTTACCATTAGATTGAGGATAGTAGGGAGTAGAAAATCTATCTTGAATATGATATTTCTCCAAGAATTTTGTGACTTCTTTATTCTTGAAAGAAGTGTCATTATTTGAAACTATCATTGAAGGAATACCCAATCATGCTATAATATGATTAAGAATAAAATCACAAATAACATCTGTAGTAGTAGAATAGAGAGGAATAGCCTCTACCCACTTTTTAAAGTAATTTGTAGCTGTGAGGATGTATGTATGTCCTTGAGAAGAAGCTGGTGAAATTATTCCAATAAGATCAAAACCCCAAATACTAAAAGGCCACGGAGCAACTTGATTACGAAGCTCATGAGCAGGAGCATGAATTAAATTACCATGTTTCCGACACCGAGGACACTTATTAACAAATGTAAAATGATATTGTTCCATTGTTTTCCAATAATATCCCATTCTAAGAAGTTTATTAACTAAAGATTTCCAACCAAAATGTCCCCCACAAGAACCAGAATGAGCTTCTGCTAAAGCTATCAGAACTTTGCTTGTACCAAGACATATTAATAGCAAACTATTATAAGAATGTGTATGCACCCTAAAATGGTCGCCTAGACTTTGGGCCCCATTTCTCAATTTATCAAATCCCTGAATCAATATTTTCAAATATCAACAATATCAATTATATCAATTTCCTTGATCAAATCATAAT
>MU227531.1:164330-174416 GCA_018584345.1 Thuja plicata | reverse complement strand
AAGGATCAAGCTTCCATTTTTCTCCACCCTTGATTAAGACTTTTGCCTCTTAATCTCAATGGTCCATTTCATCTCATTTTTTATAAAAGGAGAGCTCTCTCCTTCATTTTGATATCTTAGGTTTTGAGGCTAATGTTATGCTGCAAGTTTTCTAGGTCACTTTGGAGCTTTTTTTTGAAGATTTGGAGCATTATTGGCTTTTGCATCTACATGTTATCATAGTTTTATTTCTTGCATTATCATGGCCTTCTTAGCTTAGATTTCCTTTATGCTTTAGATTAATTCATCTAGCTTAACTAGGAGGCTTTGTAATACTTGTTCTTTCATTTTCATAGCTTAGCTTGCATATTCATCTTAATCTAGCTTGCATTGCATTTCATTCTTGATTCTTGAGGATATTGGCATTCTTGCCCTTGTCTTCATTGAATCTCCCATTGCATGGTTTACTAGCAAGGTTATAGGCTTAATAGCTCTAGCTGAGAGCATTCTAAAAACCCTTGAACTCCATGCTTAGGGAGCTATGGATCTATTTTTAAGACCTCATTCTTGAGTGTTCTTGAATGTAAGGATTCATAGAAGTGTGACACAATTATAGCACACCCAATGTTTGTAAATTTTATGGCCCAAAATGATATAATGTGTTGCAAGTTTCCTAATATAATTACGCATGTTCCTTGTTGTCAATTCAGGAAATGTATTGTCTTTCAAAAAATGTAAGATATGCGAATACCATTCATCCAAATGCAAGTTAAAACAATCAGCAGCAACCTTGTTAGAAATTGTAGGGTGTTTAAGAGTGTGTATAGTAAATTGAAAATCTTCGGCATTATTCTTGGGACAAACCAAGGAAGTTGTGCTTGCCATGGCGTCTGCGTGTCGATTATTTTTCCTAGGTAAAGTCTGAATTGTATAAGAAGAAAATTATGAAAGAATATCAAGAGCCAATTCTTTATATTGTGACATTTTATCATTCTTAGTCTGATAACCCCCTTTGATTTGTTCAACAATCAATTGTGAATCCCCCTATATTTCTAAGTTTTTAATATGAAGGGATGAAGCTACCCATAAGCTAGCTATAAGAGCTTCATACTCCGCAATATTATTAGTACAAGAAAAGTTCAATTTATATGACATAGGGATTGGTTTCTTTGTAGGAGGGACCAAGGTAATGCCTACACCAGAGCATGTCTTACATATAGAACCATCAAAATATAATTCCCAAACATCTTCTTGCTTAGTAGCTAAAATATTCTCATCAAGAAATTCTATTGAGGTGATGCTCATATTAGACTAAGGATTGTTAGGAATAAGGTGTCTCAACCTTGTATATTTCCTTACATTTGATATTATTTGTTTTATAATTAATTGTTTGCAAATAATGTATTTAAGTTTGATATTCGATTTGTCATTTAGTTGAGTGGACATGTTGTGTTTTCACTCCACTTGAAAGATGACAAGGATCATCAAACTTGGTCTAGGTGGATCTAGGCATCCCTTTTATGTGGTAGAGGTTATTTTCCAAATGTTGGCACTTTGGACAATGTGTAAGGTAATCATGACTTAAACGGTTATGACGGATTCCTATGACAGTCATTAATATTTGTAAGAGATAATTGTGAAAGATTCAATGACGGGTGAAGACATGCAAGACATGTGGCAATTGAGAATGTTGAGTACTGTACACTCTTCTACAACCATGAGGTTAGGGTTCCTATTTTCTCAGAGAATGGTAAAACCCTAATACGACTGCCTTTTGGAAGTTGCCCTAAAAAGGGAAGCGCATGATATAAGTGTTTTTTAGGGTTGCGAATCAGAAGAGAAGTTAGTGTATGGTTGGTATGATTTTATGTTGCCTAATTTGTCTTTAACTGACGATTATCTCCTGGAAGAACTTGCATTGCATATGTATTATGAATAGTAATAGTTTTGATTAATACATTGTGCAGGTTTTGGAGTGCTGGGGTTTTTTACCGAAAGGTTTTCCCTAGGGTAAACTATTGTGTCATTCTCATTCTTATATGTATGCATGTTATTGTATTATAATTATGTAATTGATAAGGGTTAAATTTGAATTTGCACGATCCTCTTCTCAGGAGTTTAGCATAGGGAACTATTTTCCACACACTTAGTTTCCTTTCAAGGACAAGGAGCTTTAGCCAGATAATTAGTTAAGGCTTGTCCTTTAATTGACTTTTGAAGAATGAAATTAAGATTGAATTTTGTAAGTAACATCACCCACTTAGCCAGACGACCAGAGAGATAAGTTTTTGAGAAAAGGTGTTTGAGAGGATCAAATTTAACAATCACATTAACCTCAACGTTCAATAGATAATACCTGATTTTTTGAAAAGCATAAACTAAAGCCAAGCATTGTCTTTCTAAATCGGTATATCTTGTTTCATAATCCAGTAAAGTCTGACTGATGTAGTATACCGGTCTTTCCTTACCTTCACTATCATGTTGAGCCAATAATGCACTCACAACATGGGAATTAGTGGAAGCATATAGATAGAAGGGTTTATTAAATTGAGTAGGTTGAAAAATAGGATGATTGGAAAGATACTCCTTAAATTGCTCAAAGGATTGTTTACATTCCTGGTTCCAAGAAAAATTGGTATCTTTTCTAAGCAAGGAGGTGAAAGGAACAGTTCTATCAACTAAGTTAGAAATAAAGTGATGAATAACTTGTATTTTTCCTTGTAAACTATGTAATTGAGAAGTATTCTTAGGAGAAGGCATGTTAATAATAGCATCAATATTTTCAGTATCGACCTCTATGCCTCGCTTAGAGATTATAAATCCTAATAATTTACTAGAATCAACTCCGAAAGCACATTTCTTAGGATTTAATCTCATATTATAACTCCTAATTCTTTCAAATATTTGCCTTAAAATAAACACATGGTCTTCTCTTTGTATAGATTTTTCCAAGATGGCATCTACATAATTGTTATGCCCTACATACCCATCCCTACATTTTGTGGGCAAAATGTTGGGTCCACCTTTTTTGCCTTGTTTTCTTTTCCTTTTTTTTCCTCCGGCCTTTGCTTCCGCAAGGGTCATTTTCTTTGCTCTTTGGTTTTCCTTCCTCCGAGAACCGGTCTCGGAGTGTTTTTATCTTATGTGTCGGCTGGATCTCTGGACTCCAGGATTCTCTGTCTCCATTTCCTCTTTTTCTAGAGGGTGCAGTTGCATAGAGTCCTCGAACCCAAAGTTCAGAGGGTTTGCCTTTTTGGGGTTCACTAAAGGAAGCAACATGTTTTTACCCTAACGGTATAAATAAGGTTTTACTGTCACTTTCACATTTACCATGAAAAATATTACCCAGAGCGATTAAGAGTGAAATTGTGAATTAAGTGTGAATTTCTTTGGAAGTTTAACAGTGCCTTGCAGTTGAGCTGATACTCGAGTTTGTGCTTGTTCCTCAGCTTCCTTGCAAGATTGTGGGTGTTCGTGGTCTGTGAAAGCTTCCTGGTTTGTAGAGCACCTCCCGTTCTCCTCCTCCCATGTTTCCTAGTGTTAAGGTAGGTCCTACAGCTCTCCTCTTTCTAGGTTTGTTTTTGCTTCAGCTTGTTTTCTCCTTCTATTTTGTCCTTGCTTTTGTTTTGCTTTGCTTTCTGGTCTGTTGTCACCTCCCATTGGTGGGATGGCTCCTTAGGAAGGTTGTCCTCCTTCCTCACGTTGTTTTTTTCCTTGTAAATGGTGTATAATAGTGTGAATACTATAAATTATTGCGAGTTCTTGTGTAAAGGTCTTGGACTTGCTGAAAATGCTTGAAGTCTTTCTGTAGAATGTCTTCGTTTGTGTAAATTGTGTTGTTCCTGGCTTCTCCTATATATTTTGGTCTGTACATTGTCCAGGTAACCCTTCCTATGGGGAGTTCATCGCTCTCTACATATCAAAACCCAAGTTTGGAGCTTACCCACGTGGTGTCCGCCTGGCTTGAACTTGACACCTTGCCTATTCAAACCATGGTGGTTTTCTCTCTCCTCTGTTGCTTCGTCATTGATGGCAGGATTAATTTCCCCATGAGTGAGCATTCAAAAACATCCCATCTGACATTCATTTCACTCGTGTCAACCCACCTGTTGCCATTAAGGGCCATTACATTGTCTGTCATATGACCATGTGACAACCCATGTCAGCCAAGTACGGCTCACTACCTGGTCACTTTGGTAATGGCTAGTCTCTCTGGGCTCTGGGCTCTGGGTTCTGAGAAGTCCCTGGGTCTTTCTCCCATTTTGTCGCATAAACCAATACCCTAGAACCTCTAGGTGTCGATTAGAATCCAGTCATTGTTAATTGTTATATTCTAAGATTTCGATGCACACTAACATTTTTGAATAGGTGCAAAATGGCGGTGATGGCAGTTGATAATCTTCAACAAAATGTCTGAAGTAACAACTCCTCCTAGAAGTTTGGAGCTTCCAACTAGCTCCACTCGGGCGGTCACAAAAAAAAAGGCAGAGAAGATACTGGCCAAGCTCCCATTAACCTCCAAATACCCGAGGGAGGGTGTTCTTGTGGGGTCCAAAGTGGACTCCAAGCTACAGGAGATCATAGATACAGAGCCCAGACTATGGGCTGAATTGCAGGGCCTTGTCCAAATGATGTACCATTAGAGGGCTTTTAGGGATGATATGGCGAAGAACATGGCCGCCTTCGACATCATCAAAGCTGCATGTTTGCCCTACTCAATGAAAACACTAGAACTAATCCTTCAATTGGCGGGGCACTACAATGCTCCCACCCAGGTTGTTTTGCTTTCCGATTCTCTACCACTGAATTACTCGGTGACCATTATTACTCTGGATGCCGCCACTTTTGCTTCAAGGCTGGGAATCCCCTAGTTCAAGGGAGCCATTTTTATCTCCTAGTCTGTTTCACTGAAGGAGTTTGAAGAAATTCCCACTCTCGCCTGACAACATCTCAATACTCACTGGCTAAAGTCCCCGAGAAGGGACTATAAGAAAATGAAGTTGGAGATTCCCCGCGAAGACTTCAAGGAATGCATACAGGCAGGAATCATCTTTTTGTGCAGGCTCTTCAGAGAGCCCTATGTCAAGGACTTTGTGGCATGGATGTATTATTTCCTTTACTGCATCACCACCTATAGCCAGACCTTCGATTGGGTGACCATCATCGCCAATCATGTAGACTTCTAGTTGAAGAATGTCCTTCAAAATTTGAAGTTCTACATGACCTCATATGTATTATGGGCACTGGCCCAACAAAGACCCACTCTTCAAGGTTTGTAGACAGTGGGAATTCTCAGGAATAGGCGCAAGTAGCTTTTCCCATGGGAACATTATTCTTGGATCTAGTGGGAAGCTTCTTTCCCCCATTTTTGCAAGGTAAATGACACGTTCATTTACCATAACATTTTGACACTCACTCAAGATTCTGGGTACCGATTGTTGAAGGAGGCAATGACCTTGGTGAGAACATATGACAATTATTTCATTAAGTTCTAGCAACACTCTTATATTCGGGTAACCGAGTTCTCTGGGAAGCCCTACCTACTCCCAAGGCATTACGGGGATAGGATTATTCTTTTGGAGTTCTGCAGGCAAATCCTGGATCTACGTATTCTTTGCCTTGAAGAAGGTTATGTCCATTCCATTCCCAATCATTTGCAGGAACTATTCTTGCAGTCTCCCAGTGGCTAAGGAAGCCGATAATGAACTAAAGAGTCTGGGACTAGCATAATTCCATCTTGCCAGGAATGATTAGGTTGATAAGATAAGAGAGGTGCTTCCCCGGGCATCCACACCACATAAAGTTCACATTGAAGATTTCTGGGCGGATTGTCAGGATAGTTTTGATCTCCGGGCCCGGCAGTATTCATGGATGTCCAAAGGTTTAATGAAGGCCCTTGGCCTTCGGTACTTTTTGAAAGATTTTTTAGATGATGGGCCTCTGAAGGACCTAGCATACAAAGACCAAGGGATCAACCGTACCCCCAACCGTCATGCTCCAAACACCTTCAGTTACTCTAGGTGATCATGTGCCTCAGAGTACAAAATTTAGGGAGGTGGTCTCAGCGACCCAATAGTTAAACATTGGTTAGACACCTCTGCCTCCTCTGGAGGATGTGCCCATGGAGAAGGATGTCCTCGCAAATGACGCCAAAGATGAACAACAGTAGCAGGATGAGGGGAAGAACCCTGAAGATACAAATATTGATTCAACAGATGTTGAAAAGGATGGGGAGAACCCCTGTAATATGGATGATACTGGTGCCAGTAGAGATGGGGTCACTGACACCATAGAAGAGAATGTCACCAGGGTGAAAGACACCAAAAACCCCAGGGAATAGGAAAAGGAAAAAGAGTAAGATGTGATTATAGATACCGGAGATACACCACCAGACTCTAAAGAAGGCCCTGATGCTCAGGACATAGCAGCAAGACCACCCTAGCCACCATAATGGCTGGTAGAATCCAGGAAAAGAAAATCCCTAACGACAGCAGGTGTTCCCCTCTCCTTGGCCGAGATGATGGCCCAAAACCAAGAGGCTAAAAAGCCCAAGAAGGCCCGGACCATTCATACTCTCCGGACTGGTCCGGGAGGAAATACAGTTGTAATAGTTGCAACCCCTTCCCCAGATATAGATGCGATGATGGTAAGGGTCGAAGACTATGCAGTCACAGAAGTGCCTCTGGGGAGGAGAAATAAGTAGTGTGAGTTGGACTTGCTAAGAGAGGCCACCTGGGCAGTCAAAGCCCGGTACAATAAACATGTGCAGAAGTTAAAGGAGGAAAGAGAGAAAAATGAAAATATCCTCAGGCTTCTTGTGGAACTTACACAGCCACTAGCTGAGATATGTCCAGAAACCTCCACCACTGGACCGTCGCTTTTGCAGGGTGACATAAATGCTCTTAGGGCCATGAAAAAGAAGGCACATGATATGGATGGGTGGATCATAGAATAGATCAAGGCCGTAAGGAAATTCTTAGAGGTGACACTCCTGGACCTTTATCTGGTCAACAATCTTTTGGGCCAGGTAAACAGTGTCATCATCCTATGGGAAAGGGATAGAAAAATATGAAGAGTGGAGGACCGGATTAGAAGAAGTAATAAACTTCGGGGAGGAATCCACCACAGAGGCCAAAATTTTGGGAGAAGAACCCTTTGGATTCCTTTGGGCCCAACACTCCAGACTTGGCCTCAAAATTGAGGTAAGTAAGCAACTGGTTATGATCCTAAAAGATAAGATCATGACAGTTCGGTATCCTTTGGACCTATATAAAGCATTCGTTGGAAGGGTTTCACAAGTTGATCACTTCACCATCGGGACTTATGCCTCGAAGGATTATGTCCTCAGTAAGTTTGATGAGTTGATGGAGTCCTGGTATCAGTCTACTAGAGACTTCAACAAAGGAAAAATGTCAAGAATATCCAAGATGATGCTCCGGGCTCATGACTCGGTAAAGATAGTCAAAGAATTCTGGGACAGGGCTGGAGACATTGAAGAGAAGTTCAGAATCATTAGCGACCGGTGGGATAGTGTCAAGGATATAGATGAGGATGGCATTGGCCAAATTTTGGAGGCATTCAAGAACAAGGGACAGTAGAGTTCTCTGGACTCTGAAGATTTTCACCAGCAGGGTGCATTTTTGGACATTCATCAATCTTTGAGCGTAAGCTCCCATATTTCAGAATTTCAGATTTGAAAGTTTTGTATTCTTTTAGTGACCTGTGTTTAGGTTCCCTGGAGCTGACCGGTCATTTTCAAGCAGTTAATAAGAGGGTCAACAGGTAGGTGATCCTGATAAGGCTTGTCAGTAGGGGGATGGCTCTGATAGGTGATGTTCCCAAGGTGTCGCTCCAACATTAACTACCTCGTGCATCGAAGACAGTGAGCCACATTTTGCATTGATGAGGCATGTAACCTCAAACTCTGGGAAGATCAGATTTCTTCTGTTAATACCTCAACACTCTCTTCTATACCAATTCTTCCATCTTCTTTTCTTGTCTTCTTCCTCTGTCATGTCAGACCTCTGCTCTTTTCAAGGTGATTGTAAGTGGTGCAGGTAGTGCCAGCCACCAGATATTATATTTTAATGTTGAGTGTGTAGTTAGGTTAGGTTAAATTTTAGGGCAAACTATGTGTATAAATAATAAGTCTGACCTCATTTCAAGGGTCGATAAAATTGATGATTTTGCAGACCAATACTTTTAGCATTTCATTGCTAGTAGTTGTAGGAGCTCAATGCTCAGTAGTTATTAGTAGTGGATGCTCCCTTGGAGCCATTGATGTACACACCAGTGATGCTAGAACACTCTATTAATGAAGAAGGAAGAATAGTTTCTGGAAATGATTTTGTTGATGTTCTAATCTCCAAATTAGCAATCTCTTTTGTGTTGTATGTTTCTAATGTCCTTTGCTCTAATGGTTTGTTAGATTAATGATCTCATTTCCCCTTGCTATTGAATATGTATGAACTGCTTGTTTCGTATGCATTCAGTATTTAGTGTAGTTCATTGGAGCATTGTTGATGTTGGAAATATGTTGCATGACTATAAGTAGAAGTAATGAACTCTTAACTCTAGCCTATCTTTTTTTGTTTATTTGGTAAGTTTAGCGTGCTTGCAGGAAACCCTGTCCTATCACCGAAATCCCTGAATAAGATGAGTCAAAAACTAGCTATCCCCTCAAACAAAATAGTCACTTGCCTAACTTAGCTCCCCGCACCGTCGAGACCCGACACTCAGTGCTTGAAGGCTCAGAGAATTTATTCCCCAGACAACCTTTACAAGAAAAGTTGGCCGGTACCCCGGTACCCGGTGACAACTTATCATCTGTTGATGAGACCGGTCACAAAGTCAAGTCAACAATAATCTTCTAGAATATTATGGATGTAATCATGAAAAATCAAGGTCATAGCACGTTGATAAGTTGCTCCCACATTTCTTAATCCAAAAGGCATCATGACCCAACAAAATGTTCCCCAAGGTGTGATAAATGCATTCTTAAGTTGATCTTCAATAGGAATAAAGATTTTATTATAACCTGAAAACCCATCCATAAAATATAATAAAGCATGACCCGCTATCAAATCCATAATCATATCAATATTGGGTAGGGGAAATCATCTTTTAAGGATGCTTTATTTAAATCTCAAAAATGAGTGCTCATCCTTATCTTATTTTCTCCTTTAGAAATGACCACAATATTAGAAATCCATTCAGAGTAATCAATAGAACGGATGAACCCAACACCTAATAATTTTTCAATTTCAGCTTTCACTAACAAGGCAATGCCCGGATTCATCTTTCGGATTTTTTGTTTCCCAGGTTTGACATTAGGTTTAAGAACAACACTGTAAGTAACAATCTTAAGATCTATACCCGACATATCTAAATATGTCCAAGAAAATATATCCTTATATTCAAGAAAGAGGGAAACCAATTGATCATGTTCATCTTGGCTCAAACATTTCCCCACTTTGATTATTCTTTCAAAGTCATTCTCATCCATTTGAACTTTTGTAGTCTCGGTTATTAATAAATTACTTTGCATGGGAGAGTCCATTGGCAAAGGAGAAATATCTTGTTCATCACGTTCTCCAAAATAGGCTTCATTATTCAGACAATAAGGCTTTCTTCTTTTATGATGAAATGTAGGTAGATCTTGATAAGCTCCTAAAAAATCAGCTAGGGCTTCATCCTCGAGAAAAATATCCAAACTAGGCTTTTGATCCATGTCAAGGAGAAGCAGATCAACCAATTTTAAATGTCCACCACAGATATGATTGACATTAAGAGGAAAAGCCGATGGTTTTTTATAAGGATTGAATCCTAGCCCATAAGTATAATCATAAACTTCATTGTCCAAGGGCAATTGTATACCTTGTTCATATTTTCCACATCCTTTCCCATTGAATCCTGATTTCTTAAGTAAATAATAACCAAAACCATATCTATCGGCCATATCATATTGAGTTAAAGGAGTGGCATATGTCACAATGTCATAACAATATGGTTTTATTGTCTCAATTGTTTCTTCAAGGGAAGCAACAACAAAGTTACTTTTTAATTCCCTAGAAAGTGGAGAAGGAATAAAGACTTGTTTTTCAAACC
>MU227531.1:118914-139335 GCA_018584345.1 Thuja plicata | reverse complement strand
TTTAATGCACTTTTCATACTTTCCCAAAACCTTGCAAACAATCTGCTATATGATTCTGAGTGTGTAGCATGACTGTAACAACATTCTTAATTTAACAATTCTTAATGTAATGTTGCCAAATACTAATTAGAGGACCCCAAACAGTAGGAATTAACTACCAAACAATAAGAAATATAACAGGGCAAACTTGGAAGGAGGGACCCACTCCAAAATTAAAAAAGAAAGGGTTTTATAAAAGAAAAATGTATTTTTTAAAGTGTTAATGCAGCCTATCCTATTGGGGACTTCCCAGCCGTCCCCAAGGCGTCCCCAGCCGTCTCGGGGACTTCCAGCCGTCCCCCCAATTTTGGGCGAAGTCCCCGAGTTTCCGGGACGTCCCCTGTCTTTTTTTGAAAATTGGGGACGGGGTGGGGACGTCCCCTAGCCGTCCCCCCGTCCCGGAAACATCCCCGTTCCCGAAACGGGGGGTTTTTGGCCGGGGACGCGTCCCTGGGTAACCCTGCTGAATACTTGAACATTGCATTGAACATTGAACAATAATTATTAAAATTTTAAATAGTCGAGTCAGCAAATGGAAGAGTTCTATTATATCATATGATAATACATATCAAAAGTATCTGATCATAAAGTTGATTACATTGAGTAGCATGATACCAAAACAAGTACAAAATCAAATTGTCAAAATGACAAAATGTAGTGAAGGAGGCCTCTCATCATCCCTCGGGAGGTTGGCAAACTCCTCATCACTGGAACTACTAGACTCTCCAAGGTCAAGAGAAGCGAAGGGAACACCAAGCAGCCCTGCATCTAAAATATCCTCATCCTCATCAACCTGTGATGGCTCCTCTGGCTCTACTTCTAGGGCTCTCCTTGTACACACGTGTCCTGCAGTCAGTAATATGCAAGGCACCATGTACAGCCACTAGCTTCTCTACTCTCTGAGAGGAAATTATGTTCCTCTTAAGAGAATGGATGAAGCTATAAGCAGACTAGTTCCTCTAAGACAACAAACGAATGGCTAGTGTGCTAATCATTGATTTCAGTCCATGCCAAGTCCACCACAAAATCGGATCCTCTTGTGCCATAGTGTTTATGTCTGCCTTTGCCGCAACCTTATAACCCCTAAGAGTAGCAAATTTGGTCCACTTAGTGCAAACCTTCCTAGCAGTCTCAGAGTCATACGTCCTATCAATGCACCTAAAGAACCCTTCCTTCACCTCATCACCCTTAATCGGTGTAACTCTACCAGGCCTAGGCATGTACCATTTCATATTCAATGCATAAGCAACCATGTGTAAGGGAGTGTTTAGGCTCTCCCATCTGCGCTGAATAATAGGCGAAATGTGCTCATTGTAGAATACTAAAGTGGGGTCCCTCTCTCACACTACTGCCCTCGTCTAGCCAAGCATAGAATCAATGCACTCATACACCTCTCCAAGGTTAGGTGCATCCCCATCCCCATATCTGATGACCTGGAAAACTGGACTGATGATAGAGACTATGTATTTTGCATCACTCCAAAATACATCACTCTTCACTATCTCCTTCACCCTCCTCCTCTGCTCTGTCTTGGACCCATCCCACCGATTCCACACATTCGTCATAACCATGAGTTGCAGTGACTCTTGCAACTCAAGCATTCTCTCCAAAAGAATGAAATAGGATGCATATTTGGTCTCAACTGGTTTCAAGAACTCCTTCACGAAGCTACCAAAGAGTTCATGTGAAGTGTGGTGGTTGCAGATATACATCTGCACATGTCTAGCATCGCTGACCACTCCCTTAATCCAGACAATCTTCCTCATGTCCTTGAGTGCATTGTTCATGGCATGCACACAACATGGAGTTCACCAAATATGTCTATATGCTGCCTCAAGAAGCTTCCCTGCATTTCTGCACACATGTGTTGCATTTTTCACTACTTGGACCACATTTTGTGGCCCAATCTCCTCAGTAGTTGTCTGAAGGATGTCAAACAGAAAATCAACATCCTTTCGATGCCCTGGACAATCAACCGCCCTGAGAAAGAATGGCCCCTCTGAGCACGTAACAATGATATTGATGAGTGGACGGTGCCTAATGTCCGTCCACCCATCCATAATAATGTTGCATCTAGACTCCTCCCAACATGCCCTCATGGTCTCCATCAATGAATTGATCTTGGCATACTCTTTATCCAAGATCATGGTCCTCAATTTGTACTCACTTGGCAGCACAAATTATGGTCCTCCCCCCTTTGGCATCATCTGCATCATATCCTTATAATACGAAGATCGAGCTACATGAAATGGGATGCCATTGGAAAAAAAGAATCTGCCAATGGAATCCTCTATCTGCTCTCTTAGGTGCACATTAAACAAATCAGCTATGGGGTTACTTTTAGTTTGCACCTTGTATTTCCCCTTTGATGCAGAGGGAAATGTCTTGAGTCTAGAAATAGCACGAAGGGCCCGTTTGTTTCCTGGAATTGGCATTATCTAATTCCAGGAAATTTTAATTCTATGTTTGTGTCCATCTAAAAAATTGGAATTGGAATTTCGAAATTCCAATTTTGCCCCCAAAATGGGAATATCATCTTCCACCTAAATAGGTGGAATTGGAATTTCACAAAAAAGTGGAATGGGAATTCCAATTTTTAGAAAACCAAATTTAATATTTTGTGGGATCCGTGACTATAAAGATGGATATTATATTGCTATAAGGATGTATATACACATGTGTGTATATACATGTGTGTATATATACACATGTGTGTGTATATACAAACCAAATTTAATATTTTGTAGAATCTGTGACTATTAAAGATGTATATTATATTGCTATAAGGATGTATATATACATACATGTGTATATACACACATGTGTATTTATATGCACATGTGTATATACACACATGTGTGTATATATATGCACATGTGTATATACGCACATGTGTGTATATACATGCACATGTGTATATATAGACACGTGTGCATACACACATGTGTATATACACATGTAATGTGTGTGTATATATACACAAATGTATATATATGTGTATACACATACATGTGTGTATGTGTGTGTATATATACACATGTGTATATGTGTATACATGGATACACACTTGTATGTGTATGTACACATATGTGTGTATATATATACACATGTATGTGTGTATATATACACACATGTATGTCTGTATATAAACACACGTGTGTATGTGTGTGTATACACACGTGTATGTGTGTATATGTGTATATGTGTATACATGTGTATGTACACACATGTATACACATATAGTGTATATATACATGTATCTATGTATATACACGTGTGCAGGTGTGTATATATACACACATATACACACCATATTCAAAGAAATTAAAAAATAAAGAATTAAAATTCCTTATGCATCTTCTCAGTCATCTTCCGGGTGAACCAAACGGGTCAGTCCATATTTTGGATTTCATTTTGAGGATAAGAATCTTCTTGAATTGCAGCATCTTCCAGAATTGACCATATCTAGGATATGGAATATCTAGGATATGGTATTCCAGTACCCAAACGAGCCCTAAGGGAAATGATCTCAAGCCCCTCAACTAGGCTTGCACTAGAGTATGGATCAGTCTAGGACCCCTTTGATGATCCCAACCTAGACTATCCACTTCTCTACAAGGATCTTCTCAGTACTTCCCACTCAAACCCCTATCTCCTAGACCCACACAAGCACTCCTTCCCAAAGCAAACAAGATCTCTGTCCTCCTAGCAACAACCAATCTCCCAAGCAAGTTTGTCACCTTCAACAAGTCTCAAATGGACCAAAACAAACATCTCTCACTCCCATTCAGAAAATACAATTTGTTCTCATAGGTTTTAGGCATGGGGAAGGCCTAATCCTAGTAGTACTCCTGATCGGGGAATTGGCCAATAAGTTCATATTCTTCCAAACTACCCCTACAACTGTTTGCGGTTCTGAGTACCCTTTATGGAGTTATGTCTATTGCCTAAACTCTGGTTTCTGTACTCACCATCTGGACACTTTAGTCTCAGTTTGTCCCTAGGCCTAATAGGCCTAATTCAGCCACTTAACAAAGCAAGTGCACTCAAATGATCCTCCCTTACTTACTGTACCACATGGATAAGTCTGTTCATGCATAAAAACTCAAAATCCACGTGGTGGGTTTTTGTACCAGTGGAATGTGGAGAAAAGCTTCATTTACTCTCAAAACCCTAGGTAGTGCGGGTTTCTATCTTTTTCAAGCAAAAATACCTCTAACTTTCACCACATAGCACCAAAATGGATCAAACCAAAACCAAATTAAAGCTAGTTCACCAAACTTTCATATCTAATAGGTTTTAGTTGCTATTCAATCTGTACAACATTGTACAATGTTCTGAAATCAAGAAATTACAGGAAAGCATACACAATTTTTGCACCAAAACTCCAAATTCATCATTATTCCCTTCTCTACATACAATTCGACCATATAGGCCCAGAAACAACCTTCCCAACTGATATCAACCGACCAATTAACTTTTGAAACCAATTTGGCTGTTGGTAAGCAATTTTTCAAAAAGTTGCTCTTGACAACTTTGACAACATTTTGCATAATTTGAACACACTTCCAAATAGTGACCCAATTATGCATTTTTTGCATTTGTTACATTCATGTGACTTGTAAACGTTCAAAATATCCTAATTGGACTCAAACAACTTACAACCTTTGGAAACCAAAATGACCCAATTGACTCATGTTGACCTAGTCATGGCCAATCAAGACCTTAGAACAAATTAACTGAAGAACATTACTAAAAACTATCAAATGACCATAAAGTCTTATTACATCTTTTCCAACATCTTAGGATCACCCAAGGATCCTAGTGTGGACAAGGTGCCCCTGCACCATACTCCCCATGAGAGAAAAGACTCAAGTCCCTTGAGGCAACAATGCATCCACAGTGGTTCCATGCTTCACAATGTCTTCCTAAGTCATCCAAGTGGCATCTTTATCAGGTAAGGTACTCCATTTGACCAGGTACTCCCTATATGTTCTATTTCTTGTCCTCTTTAGCACCTTGGTGTCAAGAATCTTCTCCAATGTCATTGGTTCATTTGGTGGCAAATCTCTGATCCACTCCTCATCATCTCAGCTTCAGTTGCATCTGCAGTCACTGATCCTTTGAAAGGAAATAAGTCACAAACGTTGAAAATAGGGGAGATTGCCAATCCCTTAGGCAGATCAATCTCATATGCATTCTGTCCAAATTTGTGTAGAACATTGCAAGGTCTAATCTTCCTCATTAAGAGCTTGGTTGGTTGTCCCTTGGGGAGTCTTTCCTTCTTCAGGTATGCCATGACCAAATCCCCAACCTTAAACTGAACTTCCCTCTTTCTTGCATCTTCCCTGGCCTAGTACTTGTCTGCATTCTTCAACAAGGTATCTCTGACCTGATCATGAATATCCTTCATTGTGGCTGCAAGGTCTTCACCCTGAGCACTCCTTTTGTCAACTCCTTGTAGGTCCCTTAATTCCAAAACACCTCTAGGGTGCAGTCCATAGACAATTTCAAAGGGACTCTTCCCTGTACTCCTGTTCATGGAGTCATTATATGCGAATTCTGCCTGGCTGATAACCACAATTCTGCCTGGCTGATAACCACATCCCAACTCTGCCCATGCTGCTTTGTAAGACACCTCAACAAGTTGTCCAATGACCTATTGACTACCTCTGTTTGGCCATCAGTTTGGGGGTGATAGGCTGAGGTGTAGGAGAGTTGTGTCCCCAATTCTTCCAGTGTACGCCAAAAGCGCCCCACAAATTTGGGATCTCTGTCGGTCACTATGTTTAATGGCAGGCCATGTATTCTAACAACTTCTCTAAAGAAGAGCCCTGCTATGTGAGAAGCATCATGTGTGGATCTACAAGGGATGAAGTGAGCCATCTTACTGAACCTACAAACAACCACAAATATGCTATCATGACCCCTTTGTGTCTTAGGTAATCCTAAAACAAAGTCTATCCTTATATTTTCCCAAGGTCTGCTAGGTATGGGAAGTGGTTGGTATAAGCCTGCATTTGATGGGGTGTCTTTAGCCCTCTGACATATGCCACATTCCTCTACAAACTTCCTTACATCATTTTGTAATTTAGACCAAAAATAGGACCTTCTCACCTGCTCTAGGGTCTTATCCAACCCAAAGTGACCTCCTAGCCCTCCATTGTGTTTCTCCTTCACAATGTTGTCTCTCATAGAACACTTGGGAACACACAATTGGTTCCCTTTGAATAGAAGACCATCCTGCAATAAATAATCAGCATAATCCACATGACAAGTTGCAGAAAAATTAGAACAGACCTCATAAATTTCTTTAAAATCAGAGTCATCGTTATATAGTTCCTTGAGGGAATCTACTCCCATATGCTGCAGTTGAACCTCTTGAATTGTCATCACCCTTCTGCTAAGGGCGCCAGCCACCTTGTTGGCTTGTCCTTTCTTGTGTTTGATTGCAAATGTGAAGGCGTGTAACTGCTCCACCCATTTCATGTGTCTGCAGTTAAGTTTGTCTTGCCCATTAAGGTAACTATGTCTTGCCCATTAAGGTAACTAAGGGCATGGTTGTCAGTAAAGACCACAAACTCCCTAGGCAACAAGAAGTGCCTCCACTTCTTCAAGGCCTGCACCATTACATATAACTCCAAGTCATATGTGGAGTATTTCTTCTTGGCATCATTCAGTCTCTCTGAGAAGAAAGCAATTGCCCTGCCTTCCTGGCTCAATACTGCCCCAATAGCAACATTGCTAGCATCACAGTCCACAGTAAATGGCTTATCAAAATCAGGTAAGACCAAAATAGGAAACCGTGAGACCCTCCTTTTCAGGTACTCAAAACTCTTGTTTGCTTCCTTAGTCCACACAAACTTACTCTTGTTCTTTCCTTTAATTGTATCAAGGATAGGAGCACAAATTTCACTAAAGTTATTCACAAACTTCCTATAAAAGGTAGCTAATCCATGGAAGCTTCTTACATCACCTATATTCTTAGGAGGGGGCCAATTGACAATGGCCTCTACCTTGGATGGATCCATCTTGAGGCTTCCTTTGGAGATGACAAACCCCAAGTAGATCAAGTCTTTCTTCATGAAATCACACTTCTCCAAGTTGATCCTGAGTTCCTCCTCATGTAACCTCTTCAACACCAAGTCCATGTGTTTGATGTGCTCCTCCTTAGTCCTGCTAAACACCAAGATGTCATCAAGGTAAACAACAACAAATTTACCACTAAATTCTATCATTACCTCATTCATGAGCCTCATGAATGTACTAGGTGCATTGCTCAGACCTAATGGCATAACAAGCCACTCATAGATCTCCCTTCATTTTTTTTGAAGGCAGTTTTCCATTCATCCCCTTGCCTTATTCTGATTTGGTGATAGCTTGATTTGAGATCTATCTTGGAGTAATAGCATGCACCTCCGAAGTAGTCTAGTAGGTCTTCAATCCTAGGCATAGGAAATCTATACCTAATTGTAATCTTTTTAATGGCCTTGGAGTCTGTACATAGCCTCTATTTGCCATCCTTTTTAGGAGCAAATACTGAGGGAACAACACAAGGGCTCAAACTCTTCCTTATTAGCCCCTTCTCCAACAATTCTTCCACTTGCTTTGAAATCTCTGCATTCTGATTTGGTGTCATTTTATAAGTAGGCTTGTTTGGTAGAGATGCCCCGGGGATGAAGTCAATTTGGTGAAAAATAATCCTCACAGGTGGTAAGGCATTAGGTAGTTCATCTTCCACCATGCCGCTGTTTTTTTTAACAGTCCTTGAACCTCCTTAGGCAGATCTGTCACTTTGTTGCCCTTCTCCTCTTTCTGATCAACAGGTTCATCACCAATGCATACCCTTGAGTGTATCCCTTCCTCATGATGTCCATAAACTCCCTGCCATCTACCAACATAACATTAGACCCTGATTGCTTTTCAAATTCTTGATCAGGTAAAGGATCTAACTGAAACTTGTGACCATTCTTGGAAATGACAAACGTTTTGCTTTCCCCTATGTTGTGCATCGACATCATATCGCCATGGACGCCCCAAGAGTAAGTGACAAGCAATCATAGGTATTATTTCACATAACACCCTGTCCTTGTATTCACCAATTTCAAAGTCTACCCAAGCTTGTTCCTCTACCATAAAATTCTGCCCTTTGTTTAGCCAAGTTATCTTGTGTGGATTTACATGAGGTAATCTCCTAATTTTCAACTTTTCTACCATTTCACTTGAAAGTACATTTTTAGTAGAGCCAGAATCAATGATTACCTTGCATAGTTTGCCATTTGCTTTGCATTTTGTCTTGAACAATGTTTTCCTTTGTGGAGGCTCCTTGTCCTTAGGCTCCTTCAGCAAGATTCTCCTGATCATCAAACTCTCACCATCCAAATCAAGTGTGGCTCTGATAGGTGAATTGATGCTTTGTGTGTCTTCATCTTGGATCAGGTTTGTCCTTCTATCTCTTGTTTGGGAACTAGAAGCACTCTCAGGACACTTGCCCCTTGTGTACCCAATCTGGTTGCAGTGAAAACACCTTCCTGTGAACACTCCACTGCCTTTGCCTGGCCCATTACTTTTGCCTCTGTTATTGGATCCTCTCCATCCTCTAGAGCTTCCACCACTCTGCTGTGTCTCACCATTTGATCCTTGGTAATTTGAGTCCCCATCTCTGCTAGGTTGTCCCCTTCCAAAACTGCTCCTTCCTCTGCTATTACCTCTGCCCCTACTATTTTGTTCTCCTTAGTTTTTCTTCTGCCCTAGAAGCCAATACGAAGCATTCATCTAGATTCTTCGGGATGATCATGCTAAACTCATCTTGAATTGCATATCTTAGCCCATTGACATACCTAGCTACCATTTCTTTTCCATCTTCATTGCACTTGGCCCTCATACTAAGACTATGGAGCTCCTTCGTGTAGGCTGCCACATCCAAGTCTTTTTGTCCCAAGTTATGAAATTTTCTAATCATCTGCATGTCATAGTCTGCTGGCATGAACTCGCCCTTCAATAAAGCCACCATCCTATTCCATCTGCCAATAGGATTTTTCCCTTGTCTCTCCCTTTCATTTTGTGTCTCTCCCTTTCATTTTGTGTATAATTCCACCATATTAGGGCCGATCCTTTCAACTTTGTGGTTGCAAACTTAACCTTCTTCTTTTCCTCATACACCCTATAATCAAAGTAGGAGTCAAGAGCTTCAATCCACTCTGTGAGCTCTTCACTATTCAACTTGCCACTAAAGGTAGGAACATCCACCTTTGCTTCCGCATTTTCTCTATGGGCTTCCTTAATGGCATTTACAAATGCCCCTTGGTCTGTAGGAATGTTTTGATCTATTGCTCTTTCTTCAGTATCTTCCTCTTCTGCTTCTTCCTTAGACTCCTCAGGCTCCTCATCCTCCTGGCTGTCTTTAGCCTTTATCTTTTTCATCATTTTCTCAAACTTAACCTCCCACTTCTCCTCTATTCTTTTCCCTATCTCTTCTAGATCTTTTTGTTTAATGGTTTTTGGAGGCATTGTGTTAGCCTCTACTAGGCTTTCCTCTTCTGACATACACAAACTCTGCCTATTGGCTCTGATACCAATATGATGCAGAGGGAAATGTCTTGAGTCTAGAATTAGCACTAAGGGAACTGATCTTATCAAGAACCCTCCAAGGCTTCTTATCTCAAGCCCCTCAACTAGGCTTGCACTAGAGTATGGATCAGTCTAGGACCCCTTTGATGATCCCAACCCAGACTATCCACTTCTGTACAATAATCTTCTTAGTCCTTCCCACTCAAACACCTATCTCGTAGACCCACACAAGCACTCCTTCCCAAAGCAAACATGATCTTTGTCCTCCTAGCAACAACCAATCTCCCAGGCAAGTTTGTCACCTTCAACAAATCTCAAATGGACCAAAACAAACATCTCTCACTCCCATTCAGAACATACAATTTGTTCTCATAGGTTTTAGGCATGGGGAAGGCCTAATCCTAGTAGTACTCCTGATTGGGTAATTGGCCAATAACTTCATACTCTTCCAAACTACCTCTACAACTGTTCACGGTTCCGAGTACCCTTTATGGAATTATGTCTACTGCCTAAACCCTGGTTTCTGTACTCACCATCTGAACACTTTAGTCTCAATTTGTCCCTAGGTCAAATAGGCCTAATTCAGCCACTTAACAAAGCAAGTGCACTCAAATGATCCTCCCTTACTGTACCACATGGACAAGTCTGGTCATGCATAAAAACTCAAAATCCACCATTTGTTTGAGTCCCTCACTATTTTATTCAATTCCACAACACTCTGTTCTCTTACCCGCTAGTCACATATTAATGCCTAGCCCTGTTTTATACCCAAGACAACATGGAGCCATGGTGCCACTCACCCAAAAGCACAAAAATCTTGTAATATACAGGCAACCCCTCCATTCCACCAAGTTTGGGGTTTTTCTACCAATGGAATGTGGAGAAAACCTTCATTTACTCTCAAAACCCTAGGTAGTAAGGGTTTCTATCATGTTCAAGCAAAAATACCTCTAACTTTCACCACATAGCACCAAAATGGATCAAACCAAAACCAAATTAAAGCTAGTTCATCATACTTTCATATCCAATAGGTTTTAGTTGCTATTCAATCCGTACAACACTGTACAGTGTTCTGAAATCAATAAATTACAGGAAAGCATACACAGTTTTTGCACCAAAACTCCAAATTTCATCATTATTCCCTTCTCTGCATACAATTCAACCATATAGGCCCAGAAACAACCTTCCCAACTGATATCAACCGACCAACTTGTTGATGTTTGTAGCTTCGATCAAATAAAATAATGATTATATTAATATTATGAGAAAAGATCAAATTATGTATACATATATACATATCAACATATATATAATAATAATAGATATTATATATATATATATATATTGATACATATACATATATTCATATTTAATAGTAATTGTTCTCTTCCCATAATACTAATATTATGATTGATCGATTAACATCATATATACATACCCGATGATCAAATGCTTAATGATCAAATATAGTAATCATTGATTCATAGAGTAATCAATATTATAATGACCGATTATTATCAGTTCTATTAACCGTGTATCAAATCCCGATTTGTATCGGTTAAACCTCATTGTATAAAGATCGGTTTGCATTGATTTGGATATTACCATACACTCTGATCATTATCGGGTGTTATATATATTCCCCCGATTATTATCGGGTGTCATATATCCTGCGACCATTATCGGGTGTCATATATACTGTCCCGATTATTATCGGGTGTTATCCTGCGACCATTATCGGGTAATATTATACACCGATTTATATGCATAAACCATTTGTTAATCACCCATCGGTTATGAATTATGATCGGTTTGCTTTGCAGTTTGTTTTGAAGGGACATGACGGTATAGAGTGACATGTCTCTATACCATCATGTCTCCCTTATAAAGGTTCATTACTTGATCATTTGGAGACAAGCATATACAATGAATAATGCGAGTCTTACTTATCCAATCTGCAGAATATAGATATTAATCTATTTATATATATCTATTATTATATCAGTAATAATATATATATATATCTTGTGATTAAATATATTACATATATTGAGGTTATATAAGAAAAATTAAAAGACATATAAATCTGATCTAAAATTCAACACAACTAGCTTTTGAAACCAATTTGGCCGTTGGGAAGCAATTTTTCAAAAAGTTGCTCTTGACAACTTTGACAACATTTTGCATAATTTGAGCACACTTCCAAATAGTGACCCAATTATGCATTTTTTGCATTTGTCACATTCACGTGACTTGTAAGCGTTCAAAATATCCTAATTGGACTCAAACAACTAACTTACAACCTTTGGAAACCAAAATGACCCAATTGACTCATGTTGACCTAGTCATGGCCAATCATGACCTTAGAACAAATTAACCTAAGAACATTACTAAAAACTATCAAATGGCCATAAAGCCTTATTACATCTTTTCCAACATCTTAGGATGACCCAAGGATCCTCGTGTGGACAAGGTGCCTCTGCACCATACTCCCCATGAGAGAAAAGACTCAAGTCCCTTGAGGCAACAATTCATCCACAGTGGTTCCATGCTTCACAATGTCTTCCTCAGTCGTCCAAGTGGCATCTTCATCAGGTAAGGTACTGCATTTGACCAGGTACTCCCTATATGTTCTATTTCTTGTCCTCTTCAGCACCTTAGTGTCAAGAATCTTCTCCAATGTCATTGGTTCATTTGGTGGCAATTCTCTGATCCAGTCCTCATCATCAGCTTCAGTTGCATCTGCAGTCACTGATCCTTTGAAAGGAAATAAGTCACAAACATTGAAAATAGGGGAGATTGCCAATCCCTTAGGCAGATCAATCTCATATGCATTCTGTCCAAATTTGTGCAGAGCATTGCAAGGTCCAATCTTCCTCATTAAGAGCTTGGTTGGTTGTCCCTTGGGAAGTCTTTCTTTCTTAAAGTATGCCGTCACGAAATCCGCAACCTTAAACTGAACTTCCCTCTTTCTTGCATCTTCCCTGGGCTTGTACTAGTCTGCATTCTTCAACAAGGTTTCTCTGACCTGATAATGAATATCCTTCATTGTGGCTGCAAAGTCTTCACCCTAAGCACTCCTTTTGTCAACTCCTTGTAGGTCCCTTAATTCCAAAACACCTCTAGGGTGCAGTCCATAGACAATTTCAAAGGGACTCTTCCCTGTACTCCTGTTCATGGAGTCATTATATGCAAGTTCTGCCTGGCTGATAACCACATCCGAACTCTGCCCATGCTGCTTTGTAAGACACCTCAACAAGTTGCCCTATGACCTATTGACTACCTCTGTTTGGCCATCAGTCTGGGGGTGATAGGCTGAGGTGTAGGAGAGTTGTGTCGCCAATTCTTCCACAGTGTACGTCAAAAGTGCCTCACAAATTTGGGATCTCTGTCGGTCACTATGTTTAATGGCAGGCCATGTATTCTGACAACTTCTCTAAAGAAGAGCCCTGCTATGTGAGAAGCATCATGTGTGGATCTACAAGGAATGAAGTGAGCCATCTTACTGAACCTACAAACAACCACAAATATGCTATCATGACCCCTTTGTGTCTTAGGTAATCCTAAAACAAAGTCAATGCTTGTACTTTCCCAAGGTCTGCTAGGTATGGAAAGTGGTTGGTATAAGCCTGCATTTGATGAGGTGCCTGTAGCCCTCTGACATATGCCACATTCCTCTACAAACTTGCTTACATCATTTTGTAATTTAGACCAAAAATAGGACCTTCTCACCTGCTCTAGGGTCTTATCCAACCCAAAGTGACCTCCTAGCCCTCCATTGTGTTTCTCCTTCACAATGTTGTCTCTCATAGAACACTTGGGAACACACAATTGGTACCCTCTGAATAGAAGACCATCCTGCAATAAATAATCAGCATAATCCACATGACAAGTTGCAGAAAAATTAGAACAGACCTCATAAATTTCTTTAAAATCAGAGTCATCCTTGTATAGTTTCTTGAGGGAATCTACTCCCATATGCTGCAGTTGAACCTCTTGAATTGTCATCACCCTTCCTCTAAGGGCGTCAGCTACCTTGTTGGCTTGTCCTTTCTTGTGTTTGATGGTAAATGTGAAGGCTTGTAACTGTTCCACCCATTTCATGTGTCTGCAGTTAAGTTTGTCTTGCCCGTTAAGGTAACTAAGGGCATGGTTGTCAGTAAAGACCACAAACTCCCTGGGCAACAAGTAGTGCCTCCACTTCTTCAAGGCCTGCATCATTACATATAACTCCAAGTCATGTGGAGTATTTCTTCTTGGCATCATTCAGTCTCTCTGAGAAGAAGGCAACTGCCCTGCCTTCCTGGATCAATACTGCCCTAATAGCAACATTGCTAGCATCACAGTCCACAGTAAATGGCTTATCAAAATCAGGTAATACCAAAATAGGAAACTGTGAGACCCTCCTTTTCAGGTACTCAAAACTCTTGTTTGCTTCCTCAGTCCACACAAACTTACTCTTGTTCTTTCCTTTAATTGTATCAAGGATAGGAGCACAAATTTCACTAAAGTTTTTCACAAACTTCCTATAAAAGGTAGCTAATCCATGGAAGCTTCTTACATCACCTATATTCTTAGGAGTGGGCCAATTGACAATGGCCTCTACCTTGGATGGATCCATCTTGAGACTTCCTTTGGAGATGACAAACCCCAAGTAGATCAAGTCTTCCTTCATGAAATCACACTTCTCCAAGTTGATCCTGAGTTCCTCCTTATGCAACTTCTCTAACACCGTCACAATAACAGAAATAAAGTAATATTATCAACAAAATAATGCCCACAGAAAGAAATTGAATTGTAAAGGGATCTAGACATCTAGATATTTATTTAGTGCCAATTGGTCAAATAAATAACCTAGTGCTCCTCAATTAAATATTTTACACCTATTTTTGACCTCAGACATGGCTAAAATAGTTAAATATTATAGTTATTTAATTATATTATATTCCCTCAATCCATCCCAAGAATAAAGGACACCTAAGAACACTTGCCCTTATGATTCCCACATTTACTTCACCAAACCCAAGAGCATAGGGCTCCTAAATGCACATGTTCCTTATGTCTCATGGTTGCAAGTTCTGCTTGCCAAATATGGTAAGTGCATAAGGGCCCCTAATATTTTAACAATCTCTATCTCAACCCTCCATTTTTTTCTTTATCTTAGAGAAATTCTCTCATTCATTCTCTACCATTGATCTCACCATCAGATCAACTGTCCATTGTCCCTTCTAAAATTCTATAAATTAAGGCACCTTTCATTCATGTGAATCAATCAACTTTGAGCTAAGTATATGCTATCAAAACAGATAACTATAAGTAAAGGAGCATCCACAAATCAATGATTACATGGAGCGAATCATTCAACAACAGAGTGATTGGTAACAATTGAGTTGACTTTAATGTTATATATTGTTTGCACTCTTTTGTTGAGCTCTGTGTAGAGGTTTGTAGTAGTTTGGAATAGGAATCATCTGCTTTGCATTAGTTTCGATATCAATTCTGAATTATTGCTTACAGGAACCAAAAGTACTACTTTACAAAGAAACCCTAGATGCTCTGCAAGTAATTTGTTCACCACATTAAAAATGCCATGGACTCTAAAAGTAAGGTAACTTAAACATTCGTGTCATCTGAACTGTGTTTTGTTTTTTAAAACATGATATACGTCAAGATGGCATTTTAACAACCTTACATAGCTGCTATTGTCCTGTACTTTACAGGGAGCTCCAAGCAGACTTCCAGTTTAAAAACATGGAGGTGATTTCTTAGGGCTTTTGATGTCTTGGTATGCATTGCATTACACGATACATCTGATCTACCACTAATGTCTGAAAAGAGGAAAAACACCGATTGCTTGCCCACGACAATGTTGACAATCCCCGTTAATCTTCTTCTTAATCTAGTGTGGCTTCGCCCAGCTTTGGTGAAAATTTCAAAAATATCAGAGACTACCATCTTCAATTAGTTGTTTAACATAAGGTGGCTTTCAAGACATTGCTACAGTTTACAAATAGGACAAGTGAAATACATTACGAAGCTATCTCATTGGATGTGTGCAATTGTCAGTATAATTGGTGGTAGTAAAAAAAGATTTATACAAAACACATGTAATGATGTAGAACATCCATGCGTGAAATGTTAGGATGTAAAATAAAAATTCAATTTTTGATATAAGTTAACTGCAAACAATGCAATACACACAATGATGCACTACAAATTTATAATATAGTTTCCAGAGCATTTCAGGTTTTAAACTGGTTAGTTGAATTCCTTTTATATTTATGCTTTGCGTTGTCAGTGCATTTAAACTGATATGCACCTATATTTTTACTTGTCAATTTTGAATGCCTGGTCCAGTCAACCTTAAAATGAGGTTTTGGTTTCTACAAAAGCCTTTTTCTTTGTGCACATTTGCCAACCCATAGTTTGCAAACTCTGCGAGTACTATCTATTTTTTGCTGGCTGAGTTTTTACAAGTTTAACTTGTGAGTTCTTATATAGATGTAGGGAAAAATGCCTGTGCTAGTAAAACACTGGTTGAAATGTGTTTTTCACACATAGGTTTTCTATAAAACCATGCATTTTCTCTTTTGAGATGGCAATTTTTAGATTAATACATTTTGTAATTATTTTTTAAATTTTTTAGTATTTTCTAAGCTAATAATGAGTAGATTTCCACAATCCATGAGTATTATTTGAATGCTGCTTCTGGATTCAATTGTGTGAGTATTTTTTCATCAATGTTTTGGATCACACTCTGTGATCCATCATCAAGATGAAGAGAGAAATCATAAGGAGATCACGGAATGTGATCCAAAACGTTGATGAAAAAATACTCACACAATCGAAACCAGAAGCAGCATTCAAATAACTTTCTAAGCTGTCAAGTTTTTGCTGAGTCAAAAATTTTGGGCTTGCCTATTACTCTCCAGGTCAGTCTCTGAACTATGTGAATCCAACCTACTAATATTTCCAAATTCCACGTTTAAGGCCCGCTTTATTTTGGATTGAATCTCACTTCAGCTGATGGAAGAAAGTTAAGACACGTGGATAGTATTTAGCTGAGTTTTTCTTTTGTATCAACTTATTATGTTTGTTTGATTGATTGGAAAAGTATGGGTGGCCTAAAGAGCTTATAAAATTTGCAAACCATTGCCATATTTATGGTATTGAAGAAAAATAAAATCTAACTAGGTCAACCTTTTACCTCTCCTAATGTTTATTAAAGGTACATGTTCAGTATTTTGCAGATTTGATGTTGGACTATATTTACTTTGAGTATAGGTAATTAACTTTTTGATGTGACAACTGCCTCTGGTTTACTGGCATAAATTTGCGTTCTAATTACCAATCAAAAAGGTTTTGTGTGTTTCATTGATGAGGCATAAACATCCTCTTCCTAATTTTGATGAAAAACATGGGTGGCCTAAAAGCTCATGAAGCTCACAAACTGTTACAATATTTACGGTAATAACAGATTTTAAGTTCGGGGATTATTTTCCCTTGAAACGACAAGTATTACATGATATGATATGTTTTTATCTTCAGAGGTAGGTTATAAATTGACCACATACAATTTCATCCATGAATCCTATGAGGCTTTCGAACGTGCAGCTTTATCATATGGTCTAGATGGATGTTCTAATCCCAGCAGCCAATCGTATGCATTATTTATACAGTTCACTAACTTTTCTTATACAGAGGGTTTGGGAAGCCTATCTTAGGTTCACATTTTAACTTAATTGCTGTATCATTATAATAAAAATATAAATATTATTTGAGTGCTCAATCATTTCTTTCATATCAAGTTTTTTTTTGTGAGAATTTCCTGGAAGATGTATAAAATCTAAATTGGTCAAATTTTACTCTCCAAATTAATGTCAAAATGCATTCAGTATATAGTAGGTTTGATTCCAAAATGTTGTTTCCCCCTAAAAATTGGCAAAAATGCCTTCCGATCTGTTAATTGCCTCCGGTTTAATGGCAGCAACTTTCATTCTAATTACTGTTGAAAGAGTTTTGTCTTATATTTGATGAAAATGTATGGGTGGTTTAAAGATCTCATCTATTTCATAAACCCTTGCCATTAGTATGGTAAAAACAGGGTTTGATGCAAAATGCACACAGTTGATTCCAGAAGCAAGTTTACAAATGCAACTGTTTTTGAGTGTATGGATCATTTCTCCTTGTCGTGACAAATATAACAGGTTTTATAAGTTTTCATCTTCATAAGTGAGTTAGAGAATCATCGAAGATGGCTTTGTAGTATCATGCATCTTAGAATACATTAGAATATAGCCTTATATTTAATATTATAATTTAGAATCAAGACGGACTGTCTAATCCATGAGCTACTTATGTGCCTTGTTTGTACATTGCACTCATCTTTTTTAGAGGGTTTGGGAAGCCTGTTTAAGGCTGACATTATAACTTTGCTACAAAATCATAATTCAAGTTTATATTCTCTTTAATATATTTATTTGATTTTTATACTATTATAGGATTACTATTACATAATTATGTGATTGGATTAAACACATTTAGTGTGAAATCACCAGGAGCTTTACATTAGAAATTTTTTTACAACCCAATCGCACCATCATTTCGAGTGTTGGCAGATCCCCTTGTCATTAGAATGAAAACCTAGATTATCTAGCTAGGGGATGTTAATTTAGTTTACCTGCTCTTGTTAGATAAGGATTACATATTGTAGTAGCATCTAATTTGGCCAATATAGGGTGAACAACCTTGGCCAATTGCCATCATGCAAACTCTTGGCATATTTTTGAGGAGTCAAAATGATTCACTCAAGCCTCTCCTTTTTGCCTTTTTTTTTCGGTCCTCTGGGTTTTGATCATTGATTTTAGAGTCTTCTCTGAGATGGAGCATTGCAGCAGTGTTGCGCTTGAAAACATAAAATATTTAGTTCTTGGAAATTCCTCTCTGTTGGCTGCTGTGATACTGTTTCTGCAGTGGACTTGTTTTGGTGTTTTCACTTTATTGTGTGGGGGGTTGGGAATATTTCATTGCAAATAACAAATTTTTAGGTGTTGGCCAGATTTGGGGTGTAAGGTGCTGGCTGACCTTAACCCTGCATGCAACAATTAATTTTCTAGGACTACCAAAGAGTTTCTTCATATTGGACTGCAATAATTCGTTGAGCAGCTATGCTGTGAACTTTTGAACTTTTCTTTCTGTGAAAATATTCAATATTGCTTTCACTCTGTTGTAGTTGTTGTGAGGATTTTCTTCATACTCCAAAAATTGATGTGCAGATGCATTTTGGTTTAACTATAATGATGATTTTCTTTCTTGTTTTTTTCTTTTCAATTCAACAGTGTTTAACTCTTATGTGGGTAATTTTTCTTTTTAGCATTTGGACACTTCAATTAGGCATAGAAAGTTTGGTAGTTTAGCTTTTATGAAGTATAAATGAGGGTTTTTTCTTGAAACTTAACTGTAACTGCTATTCTGTATCCTTATTGATTGTGTGCAATTTGTCTTCAAGTGTATTACACAGTCACTGTGAGTTTGATGTTTTTGAATTTTCTGAAGTTCAACTGCTGAGGTATTTTTTCTGAAACAATGCTTTAGGTTATTAACAATGGTTGAACTTCTTTTGCCCACAAATAGACTCCTTAGTGTTTGATTGTGCTTCAATTAGGCATAGGGAGTGAATATGGTGCATTTAACTTCTTTGTTGAACGTAGAAATGCAATGGTTTCTTTGTTCAAATTTAACTATAACTGCAATTCAGTAACTTGATAATGTATCAGTCAAGCAGATCTTTATATTCTATTAAGTTTAATTGTAATTATCGTTTTGATTTTCTTTTTCTTTTTGCTTAATTTGCTCCCAAGTGTATGGGGCACACATTGCTCTCTTGACTTGAGCAGAAGTAGATATATGTAAAAGCTGGTCAATTTTAGGTTGAATTTTGACTACCTACTCTAGAATAGGTAGAAACAGACATTAGTAGTGGAAATAACGATAAGGATAAGAGGATTAGACTTTATTATGCCTGATATATTATTGTTATTATGTTATTATGATTCTGTTCTTACACTGCCCTCCTGACTTGAACATAGGAAGATACCTGTAAAAGCTAGGTTAAATGTATAAATAAGCCAAACAGACAAGCCATTTCCCTTTCTATTTACGCTTTACTGGTTCTGTTTCTACATGTTTTCTTATTCCCAAATTTCTCTGATTGCTTCTTGGGGTGTATAGGAAGTGAAGAAGAAAGCCATGGCTTCTAGACAACGAGCAATGCTCAAGAAGTTGCTTCCAATGATCAACGGGCAATCCATGAGTGATGAAGCAAAAGAAGCGTTGAGGAGAAGTCTTCCTAATCATAAATGTATCATGGGACGGGCTAAGAGAGGAATTTTCGCTGGTCGCCACATCCAATTTGGCAATCAAATTAGTGAAGATGGTGGAAATAAGTATGTCCATCTGTAATCTTTTAATTATAAATTTATGTCCATCTGTAATCTTTTAATTGTAAATTTATGTCCATTTGTAATCACTGAAGATGGTGAAAATATGGGACATTCATTGAGAGTTGAATTTGTTGCTAAAAATATGTGGGAAATGATGTTATTCATGCTTTTATTATATACCAAATTTCATGTGAGTTTGTGTTGTGTGTGTGTGTGTATGTGGGAAGTATCAATGCTTTTTACCATTTCCAGTTATACTATACAGGACAAGGCGAACATGGAAGCCCAATGTGCAGAATAAGCGACTTTTCAGCTTGATTCTGGATCAGTTTATTAGAGTTAAAGTTACAACACATGCAATCCGGTGCAT